>LFRF01000011.1:678367-695792 GCA_001189435.1 Tolypocladium ophioglossoides CBS 100239 | reverse complement strand
CTTGGTTAAAGCCCACTCCGGCTTGTTTTGGGCGATAGCCTAGAGTTTCTATAGCTAAGGTGTATTGATTGTAGACATAATGCGGCTGTTATGGATTGGAGTGATGGATTAAAGACAAAATATGTATTTACAACGGTGGCAGCTTGCTCCTCATGCCGTGATGGGCTACTATTCAAGCTATATGTACATATTTTGCCATTTGTCTGATGGCGTTCCGTCAGGTCATAATGAATTTGCGTTGAAAACTTGACTCTCCTCCATGAGTCGCGCGGTTAGAAAAGGACTTTGAGTGGCAATCAGTGCACAAAGCCGAACGGTCGCAGAAGGGGTCGCAGATTTTCTGTGTGGGTGTAGCCGAGCCAGGTGCCCGATGCCGCCTTTCACAGCCCTGCGCCTACGCTTGGGCGGGCGCCCAGGGGCATCCAGGGGCACTGTCAACCCCGCCGCCATGGTCTTGCGGACGATGTCCCCCGACTTCCAGCTGGCCTCGGCAACAACTGATGGTCCAAAGACAAAGAGTCGATGGTCTTGTACCGTAGTATTATAATTGTGATGCGTCGGGTGGCCTTTGGGTCGCGGGGGCGGTAACAAGGAAGGACAGAAGAAGTCTGCCCAGGCGGTTGACTTGAGTCATCCAGTACCTGTACCGTAAGGATTACGATCCATCTAAGTCTGCTAGAGCAGCTGACCTAGAGAAGGATAGTGTCCCTAAAGACTTGGATGGTCACGTTCTAGGTCTTGAGGGTAGTAACTTGACATCGTGTCTGGAGGCTGTGGAGGATGGCGGCCGCTTGCATTCGCGTGGGCGTTTTCGATATGGCGAAGAGTCAGACAACTGGATCTCTATATCAGACGCCGCTGCCACTGCGACCACCGTCATTGATACCGCATTAGGGCGCTCATCGGGCGTTGTGACCCAAGTCAAAGGTGGTCTTACCATGGGCGAGTTCTGAGACGCACTCTACGCTACGGGGTGCACCCTCCGAGGGGAAGACTCGGGCACATGGATGGCCGCGATTCGCTAGGATCTAGAGAATAGCAAAGAGACACATCCGCTCGGAGCACTGTCAGACATGCTCGAAGATCTGGCTGATACCGCCAAGTCTCGATGGGCAGACAGTTGGCGGACTGGTGGAGTCTCATCTCTTGCTAGCTCAAATTGGCACTGGGGAGGAGTGCACAGTTCTTGAGCAAGGTTGGCGTCTTGCCATTGCCAGATCGCAATGACGAATTAGCGCAGGCAAGAGAGAACCTGCGTGCTTTCACAAGATCCGGTGGCTAGAGCCGACATCAATATAATGCTCAAATCGGATCGCAAACATTCACAACGCTCAAAAAGATTGATACAGCAGCGCTAGGCTAAAAAAAGAACCATCTACACATACTAGGAGCCACCGTTATACCCGGGAAAGAATGGATACTCGTCCAATGTACGCTCCGTCCAGTCCTTCTCAACCAGGCCCCGTTCAAGTTGCGCGCGCGCATACTCCTCGAGTGCCGGCCTGGCGATGTGCTCGACATGCCAAGTCCCCTTATACCTCATAATTCCTTCCTCTCCTTCACTGAGAATCTTGAGAACCAGCAAAGGAACGTATGGCTCGTGTTGAAACTGTGTGAGAGGCGTGAACAGCGCCTTGAAGTTGAACACGATCCCTCCCGAGAGGGGTAACCGGCGCAGGGTCTGCCAGTCAACACGCAGGAAGAGATCATCCGGCCGTAAGCTCGGGTTCTGCGAATCGCGGTGGCTCCAATCGGCGTGGTCGGTTGGCAGGAAGAGCGGTTGGCCGATTTCGAGACCCCACGAACCTCTTTGGATGGGGCTTGGTGCAGGCATTCTTGTAAAGAAGCTGTTACATGTCAGGATATAAGCTCCGCTGCTTCAGAGAACAAAAGAAAAACTGACCGGTCCATGCTGAATGCCATCTTCTCCTTGTAGCTAGGCACTGGCGCATGGATGCCGCTAAGTTCGAGGCCAATCTTTTGGCTAAGCTTCCAGCCGAGGGTGGAAAGGACCACGCCCGCTCGGAAGTGGTATCGTCCCGTCTTTTCATTGCGTAGGGTGATGGCAAAGTCTTCGGGCACGTTGTGCAGCAGGACATGTAGCGGATGCACCTTTTCCAGGTCGGTGCTCGTACCGAGGATGTTGTTGTAGAGCACGTTATTGTCTACGCGGAAGGAATCTGGGTAGCGCGCACAGATGTATTGCAGCACCATTTCCATGAGCTCCTTGCACGCCAACTCCGAGCCCGGCAGCGCCTGGAGCACGTCGGACCCGTGCTGGGCATACAGCTCGCGCCGCTGGACTATCCGCTCTCGGTACGTGCTCTCCAGCTCGATCCAGTAGTCTGGGTCTAGCTTTTGGAACGCTAATAAAACAAACCATTAGCTTCGGTAGCGAGTGAAATACGGCGCTGACCTACACATGGTCTGATGGTAAGCCCATCGGAATGGCCTATAAGGCCGTGGTGAGGCGCTGTCGACATCAAAGCCTTTGAGAGGCGACGGCCCTGGAACACCCGATAGCTTTGCATAATCCGGAAAGTTACCAAGCGCCTTGACTTCGCCGACAGTAAAACCGCTGAATATTCTGGAGGCAGGGTCGGCATGACGGTAGTCCGCATCCATCTTGACCAACGACTCAGTCGTCAATGGCCTGGACGGCTCCTTGACGTCCGTGTCGAGCAGCTCACCGAGCACATGGCGCTGTGATGGTGGGAATACACTTGTGTAATCTGAGTCATGGGTCCTCCTTGTCGAGGAGTCACTGCTAAATGAGTGGGCGCGGACGCGAGTTGCATTTCTGTGTTTGAACAAATTGTAGAGGAAATAAGCAACAGTGCCAACGCACACCGCCGCGATGAGTTGTAGTATCGCCATGTTGCAGGTGCATTCACATCTCGATGGACCAATGCGCATCGGGCCTGCTTACCGTTCACCGAAGCAGTTATATCGACTTTGGGAACTGAAGTGACGATGTGCCGGCTCAGCAGCAGGCCTCCTTCAGTTAGCGTGACCTGAGGTTGTGTAGCACAGGTGTCACGCTGACCCGCCCGGCTACGTTGACCGTAAGTGGAAGTTGCGGCGGGGGTGCGCCACGCGGATCGCGGGTAGAACAGCGGGTACAGGAACCCAACGTGACACACGAGCTGATTGTGCGAACGCAGTTTGTGGCACGCCGGGCATTGCGACTTGGCTTCTATCCCCAAGAGGGGTTGCATCGATGCTGTTTGATGATGCAGAGGGGACCACAACGAGACTCGCAAGTTCATGAGCGAGCGCACGGAGTAGTCATCATCAGGTAAAGGATACTGGTACCGGCAGTCGTCGATGCCCTACATGAGGGCCTGCTGCAGGCGGACGTTGCTGCCGAACCGCTCGTCGTAGCCAATGGTGCACGGGTCGCAGTAGACCTTGTGCATCTCATCTCTTGGATGCCGCTAATCTCACACTGCTCAATCACCTTGGGGTCCTGCC
This sequence comes from Tolypocladium ophioglossoides CBS 100239, assembly GCA_001189435.1. Taxonomy (NCBI): domain Eukaryota; kingdom Fungi; phylum Ascomycota; class Sordariomycetes; order Hypocreales; family Ophiocordycipitaceae; genus Tolypocladium; species Tolypocladium ophioglossoides. Next base: position 692,318 of record LFRF01000011.1, on the reverse strand, counting down.
GGACGACATGCTCCACCAGCTGAAGCTCCTCTAGCGTCATCTACCCAAGGTCAGTGAACGCCGAACAGTGATAACGCGTTCTTGCAATGGAGATGCACAATTGGTTGTTTTCCGGTAACCCAATTCCACTCGACAATTCTCGATGCCGAGGCTGGCTATCAGCGCCCAATGTGCGACTGTGGCGCCCCGATGATCGGGTGAGGGTATCCCGGGTAAGGCAACGGCAGGCATCGTCGTGTCAGGAAATCTTTACCGGCTTCCTCTGGCTTGTGTGCGCACCGGGCGTTGTCAAGCCCGGACTCTGCTTGCTCCCCCGCACTGCCTGTGGGGAGCCAATTCTTATCTCTCCAAGCTCACATGGCCCCTGCCGCTTGACACCCCTGGTTCGCTTTTGTGGGTGCTGCCTGGGGTGGTGCACGCTGTTCCGCGACGTCCGTGTAAGTCGCCGTCGACAACGCAAGAGACACACAGCCGAAACAGACACTGGACAGGAGCAGCGAAATGAGTCAACTACCAGCGAAATGAGTTCAATTACCAAGGAAGTGGCCGCAATCACCACGGGTAGCTCTTGCTGTTTTCCACCTTTTCCACATTCAGGCCTCTCTGCAGCTGCTCCTCGTGCTTGCGGTCCAGATACTCAAGCAAAATCTCTCCGTACTTCTCCCTGCCCTTGTACTCGCCGACCCAGTCATCCCAGCTCCGCACCGCGCTGGCCAGCCTGCCCGGCACACAGTCTTCCTCCGCAACTTCGGTGATTGGCATGAAATACGTGCGAATAGTGAAGCATATCGCGCCCGTCTTGGGCAGCCGGCGGAGCGTCTGCCTCTCCGCCCGGAAGAAATGGTGATCAATGGCCTTGTGTCTCTCGGCCGTGCCCCAACTGACGACGGGCTCGTCCTCTCCGCCGATACTGGGGCTCCAGGGTAGCTCATCGTCCACCTGGATAAAGTAGTTATTGCGCGCGTAAAACGTATCGCACCGCAGACGCTGGAAAAACTTCATCATGCCACTTTCCAGCTTCTCCTTGAAGTGGGGGACATCGCCCGACGTGTGAATGTTGGAGAGAGTCATCCCAAATTTGTCGGAAAGCCTCCAGAACCCAGCGAGCAGGATAGCTCCCGCCAGGAGTCGGTACTGACCGTCCGGCTGCTAAATCATAAGGGCAAGATCGTCTTGCACGAGCCGTGCGCACATGGCCATTGGATCCTCGCGCAGCGGCACCTCCGTGATGTTCAGCGACTCGCCAGACCAAAGATTGTCGATGCCCACCGCCGTGCGCTTATACAAGCTGGGATAGCGATTCGGCAAGTAATCCGTGAGCTCCTGCAAAAGTTCCATGGCGGCGGGATACGCCTCCGGAGCCGTCTTGACGCACTTTTCGCTTCGTTCAAGTAGTCGCCGCGCCTTGTCTGCGTGATACTTGGGATAGTGGTTGTCAAGCTCGATCCACTCGATGGGCGGAACGGATCGAAGTCCCATGGTGACATTGTACTTCGGCCCGTAGCGGAACGCCCTGTACGGTAGAGGCTTTGTCGCCTCAAGAGACCAGTCAGGATACGGGGGAGGAATCGGCATCTCGCACGTGTGAGAGCTGGCCCTGTCGGTGATCTTTGCATCCTTGGTTCTGCTCTTCCGCGCTGGCGAGGTTTGCCGCATACGTAGTAACGCGCGAATGACCACGGCAATTAATGCAACGGCAATCCATGGTTCTGCGCGCTTGAATTCGTGCAAATGAAAGTATTGGAGAAATTGAATCATGGTGAAGTCGCAAGGAGCCCAAGCTGCCACTGCCGTGCCTTGACTTTGTTGAGATGCCTGCGGGCGGGGACTTGGCTGTGATTTGCAAATGCTCTTTCCATAAGTTCGCTGAAGGCTAATATATTGCTGTAAGGTACGGTACAGCGGCAGACTATGCAAATAAGCCCTTTGGCTAGCTATGCACACTGCCAGCTTGTCACACTGACACAAACGGCCGCTAGGTGTCGCGAACAAAGGTCAATCATGTGGGCCGCGGTGACTCCACCGGCTGCGAGACGGATTGCCCCGATAGGAAATTGTGCAGTGCAACACCCGTCATGCTCCTACCGGCTTCTATACCTCAGTTCGGCAAAGCGGATTGAAGTAGTTATCCAAATGAAACGTGCTTGGAAATGGATATTTGAGAAGCCCAAATATAATTACTTGGAATATGGCGCTCTGCCGTCTCACCAAGCTGCAATAGTCTGCTGCACATTCCTCTACTCTGGCCAGACAACTACATTGCACCCATAACCAGCTACTTCTACCAAAAGCCCACGGCAGACATCTGTTCCCCCCCCCGCACCATATCGCAGACCAAACGTCGTAATCCGCAACGATGGGTTCAACTTCGGCAGTGGCGTTTCAATTTCACAAGCAGGCACAGAGCAAGTTCGACATTCCTCTGCTTGCCGGAGACAATGCCTACCTGGGTGATCTCTTCTCCAGCGAACAGACGTCTGCCGACACGCCCATCTCCTCGGGCCTCTTTCGCTTGAAGAAGGGAGAGCCGCTCAAGTACACGTACAAGTACGATGAGATGAAGATCTTCCTCGAGGGTGATTTCACAATCACGGACGAGACCGGGCAAACCACAAAGGCGGGCCAGGGCGACGTCGTCTTCTTTCCCAAGGGAGCTACCATCACATTCGAGACGTCTGACTATGGGTTGGCATTTTATGTCGGACAACGAAAGAAGAATGACTTCTAAAGGGAGTTACGAGACAAAACGAGAGACTGGGAAGGGATGGAGCCCGGCTTGCAGAGTTGAGGACTAAAACCTAACCTAGAACCAATATGCCACGCTTCAGATAACTCTTCAGTAGTTATTACAATAATATTCCGACACCAGCATCCATTCGATGTTCGTCCCTGATCTGCCTTGGAACCGTCTTGAGTGCCATACACCATGCTATCCGAACAGAGATCGTAGATTTTGGGCCTCCATTATGTCCAACCAATGGCCCGACATGCATCCTCGCTTCTCATCGTCATAGGCAGCCCAAATGGCCTTGACGAGCTGTTTTGCAACGGCAATCGGTCGTGGCTGTAGTGTGCATTCCAGCGTATCGAGCCGCCGCAAGATGAAGCTGCGAGCTGCCCCAACCTCTACGGCCATGTCGGACAAGGCGTCAGCGGCATAGACATCCTTGCCCTCCGCCACCTGCATCTGGTCGATGTATCCCAGGATACCCTGTCCGCGTAATGTTACAGGTGATGTGTCACAGACAACGTCTGCATCCGTTTGATGTGTCCAAGTTGGCGGCATGGAAGGCACATTGTAGCAGAGTCCCGTGCTCGCACAAATGTATAGCAGCGGTTGAATCACGCGGCTGCCAGATTCTGGTGGGATTTGCTCCAAGAGTTTTGTAAGGCGAAGGGCTAAAGGGATCGTCCACCTGTCGCATGAGAAATCGCCACACGCCTCCATGGTACCCGGATCAAACTGCAGGCGCAGAGCCACCAGATCCGGGAACGTCAGGTAGAGCTGTAGCAGTGACGCGAGCTGATATGCCTCTGCCACGTATGCAAGGTGCATCCAGGGGGTCTTCTCATCCCCTGTGTTATTCGTAGGTGTGGCGGCTGTAAAGTCCTGTTCAAGTAATTGTTGTTCGAGCTTCTGAGCCTCTTGGATCTCTTGCATGGCAGCCTCAAGGGCTATCTCGGTGCCACTAGGTCTCGAAACTCGACGCCGGTACGATCGGCACAGCTGAATGCATCGAGTAAAGAGGCGGGACGTCAATGTCGAGATACCAGTCCACGGATGAGGAAACTGGTCAGTTTTGGCGCCTTGCATCTCGCACCAAGGCACGGAGTGGTAATCTTGATCCACACGCTCAGTCTCGTAATCGTCCACAAACGACAGCAGCATTTCCCAGTGCACGAGGCTCTTTTTGAAGAAGGCCAACATCTCAAGTTGGTCGCCTCCAGCCGCGATAGCCCGACTTGAGAGGCGGGAAAGCAGGTCCTTGGCCTCTCTCAGAAACGGCAGACCCAAGCGTCCGGCATCCAACCAACACACCGAGGTGCCCAGGCAGAAGAGTGAGAACAAAAGGCCCGTGGGTAGACTGTCTAGGACAGCTTTTGCTCGTAAGGTGTTTGCTTCCTCCGTAATTGACAGTGCTGCTGTTCTCAGCATCTGAAGCGCGGGTTTTCCCAGTTGAGGCAGCCTCGCATAGAGGAAACTGGCCGACATGCTCCGTAGAGCGTTGAACACGACAGCCGAGCTGTGCATCATCTCCATTGCGATTTTGCGATTCGGGTTCAAAGGCGAATCGAATGCTGACCAGGCTGGGCATACCTGGTCGAACCAGTTGGTCATGAGCGCCTCAAGGGCTTGCGGGCCGCCCCGAATGGGCACGGGCAGCCGTGGCGGCGGGGTGCCGCCGCTGCTGCTGCTGCTGCCAGGGAAAGACATTCCGTCCAAGTCGGATGAGTCCCGAGACCAGGTCCTTGATCTCCATTCCGGTGAACACCTGAGACTTTCCACCGAGTCTTGGTCAGGTAAGGCATTTATGCTCGCCCATGGCCCCAGGGTTGTTGGATGGAAGTTGTCGTCGGCGAAGCTCTGGTCGCTCACGTCGAAGAGAATCTCAAATGGCACCACCGCGATAGAGAAGTCGGTTCCGACGGACGTCGCTACGGCCTCCTCTGTTTCTTCACACACTTGCAAGCTCGTCCGTGTACTGTCGTCTGGTCTTCGCACTTCATTTGAGGGTGGCGGGCTCGTACCAGCTATCTCAGCCACGGCCTTCTGCTGCGAAGTGGGTTGGTGCTTATACGACCATGTGAAGCCGCGCGAGTAGCCACCGCACGTCAAACCCTTTTGAGTGCACTGTCGGCATGTAGGTCTCGTTTCGTCACACTTGATCTTGGACTTTGTCAGCGCATATACCTCGGTCCTTGGACGGTGTATTGGGGCGCACATGTTTCTGCTTGCACGTTCGGCAGCCCTGGCGAGAGCGCTGCTTGGTCGGGGCTTTCGGCGTCCGCCCCGGCTCGCGGGTACCGGTGGATAAGTTCCGAGACGAATTGGTGCGCATCATGGCAAGGCCACTCTCCTTCTGCGCATCTTTCAACCAGATGTCAAGTCTGCTCAGTAGTTGGAGGTGGCAGGTTGGATCGCGGCCTTCGTTCGGCATCACCCAGTGGTCGCTGATAACTGCCAGCCGCTACCCAGTGGTCGCCGATAACTGCCAGCCGTCACCCAGTGCCAAGTGCGGGGAAGCCAACACCTGACTTGGGAGTACACACACTGTCGCGGACTCGTGCCAGCGCCACCACAGCAGGTCGTTGGTTGCCCGACCTGTGCAGTTATCGTTAGCGGGCTCAGGCACCCTCGGCATTTGCGCCGCAGATAACGTACATGTTGTGGAAGGTCTGACTCGTTCACCCATCCAAGTTGATTCGCAGATTAAGGCGGGGCACGGAGAAGCTGCGCACAGTTGGATCCAGCGCAGTTACACCACGCATGCTTACGATAACGCAACAAGCAACAACCTATTAATTAAATAGCCTCCTAAAACAGCACAATTATAATAGATATATCAGTCCATTGATTGCATCGGGACTAGCTCTCTTAATCCTCGGCATCTCAATCCGTGCCCCTATCTTAGTCTTGACCTCTGGGTTGTAGCGGAAAAACTAGTCTATCCACTGCACGCCGAGATCTCGGGTATCCCCCTTCCGGGTAAGTAGCTAGGTCACGATATAGCGGACTTGTCGGTGCGTAGGGCAGTAGCCGAGGCTTTCTTGGGATAGGATCCATCTCACTAAACGTTTCTCTTTATCCGTAGAAAGGCGTTGCTGATCGCGGTGGGCACCGGCGCGACTTTGGTTACCGAGTGCTCGGCTGCGGAGGGTTGACTCTGGGATGCCCCATTTCGCTGCCGCTTTGCGCATAGATAACCCATTTAATCGATCATTGATAGCGCTTTCAATGTTAGATTCAGAATATGCAGGCATTTTTAATATAAAGGCAGAATTGCAGCTTTAATTGAAGATCTAGTCAGGCTGGTGATGTTGCAGTGTGTAAGTTAGGGGTGCGCAGCGTCCACCTGTGCGCGTGCCCCGCCTTATATATTGATTGTTAGACATTGAAAACTGAACAGCTAAAACTACTGAAGGCGATTGATCCAGCACCTTACAAAAGAGGAAATTGAGCGTGAGGTACCAATGGTACAAGCATTTGCATCTGCAGCGCGCAGCCCCAGCCGGAAGAAGTGAGACGCCTAGCCAGTCTACGCATCCACTCCTACGTCTGCGTGCTAAGTCCGTCAGCATCGGGAGGGCCCTTGTATACTGTACAATCTTCCGTTAGGTGTCTTTCCAGTATGGCGGCGCGTAGTAGACAAGCTTACCGTGCCGGGCGTGGATGCCATACCACGCAGCGCTGATGGCCATGAAGCCGACGAACACAACGATGCAGTAGTTCATTGTCGACGCATCGACCGGGATTGATGGCGGCATTGAAAAGAGCACGAGCTCAAAAGAGATCCAACAAACTGCAACGGAGTTAATGATCCAGCCAAATGTCTTGCCGAAGGTCCATGGCGCCGTATTGACCCCAGCTGGACCGTCCGCCATCGACAACGCTATCGGAATGCCGTATGACACAGCCAGGGCTACAACGCCGACAGACACAAAAGCATTGAATGCGGAGCTCGACCCCAGGTAGATGAGGCTGAGCAGCATTTGAACTAGTGTCGTAAGCGTTAAAGCCCAGATGGGCGTGTTGTGCTTTTCGTTGACCTTGGACCACAGTCTAGAGCCGGGAATGGCCTTGTCGCGAGCAAAGGCCCAAGTCGTTCTGGACGCGGCAACAGTGATAGAGATGGAGCAGAAAAACGTGATGACAAGAATCAGCGTAGTGAGCGCCAATGCACCGCCGGGGCTCCCTAAAACACGTAGAAAGACGTAGGGGATAGCTTGGCCCAGCGGCGCGTTAAGTATATCGCTTAGTTCGGGAAGAGTCGCACACAGAGGAATGACCTAACGTTAGTTTGTGAGAAAATAAACCCATCGTTCACGCAGAAATGTTGTCGGTCTTACGAAAAATAGCCCAGCGACGAAGCCGACGGGCACCGATAGTGACAGCGCACGGGGAAGCTTGACCGTCACATCGCCGCATTCCTCCGCCATTGATGTGATCATGCCGATAGCAGAGAACCTGGATGCATATTAGCACAATTAACTTTCAGCAGCGCAACACCGCTGGGTACATGTATCTGGGTCGAGCTCACGTATAAGCCGGCGGTAGAATGCCGATAAAGAACGAGAACCCGCCCCAACCAGACAACGTGATGTCTTCGTGTCCCTGTACGTCACAGTTGGTACATACAATTTTGTCACTCGAAGGTGGATGGACGTACCAGCGTATATGCCACAGAGTGTCGACCCTCTTTCGCCGCTACAGACAACCAGATGCAGGCCACCACAATAGTAATGGCTGTGAATGCCGCGCAAAAGGTGTCGACGGAGGGCAGAAACCTATTCGCAAAGGCAACAATGAACCAGGTGACTATGCAGAGCCCGTAGCATATGAGTACCAGCTTCCACGGCTGCCACTCATAGCTTGGCTCGTAAAGGTTGATGGAAGCGGCGAGCAGCGATGCAAACCCAAAATTGACAGAGAGCGTGATGGTCCAGTTTCCGATCAGCCACGTCCATCCGGTTATAAACGACAATATGGTCTTATATCGCGGTCCGGCGATCTGATATGACCAGTAGTATGGGCCGGCAGATGTAGGATACTTGGCTGCAAGCTCGCCGAGCGAGATTGCAATGCATTCATCGAGAACACAGACAACCACCCAGCCTACAAACATGGCTAGTTGCCCTGCATGAATAGAAAAATGAGCTACTCGACGCGTAACGCGAGCCGAAATTGAAGAAAGGAATTTGTACCTCCGCCGTAAACTGCGCTTATCAGCGTCGAGCCGAATCCATAGGGGATCTTGACGGATCAGCAGCGGACCAACGAGATGAGGCTCTGTAATGACTTACAGCCGCTACAGCCAGAGACTGGAACAGCAATGTGAACATAGACCGGTTGCGGTGCAGCTCCTCCTTGTAGCCCAAGGACTGGAGGTTGTCCACGTCCGTCGCAAGACCGCCAGAGAAATCATAATGCTTAGTCTCGCTCGCCGTCGACTCCGACTTGGGAGATGGTGTCGCCATTCTGATACGGTTTGGAAATCCAGAAGACGGTGCACGAGCGGTGCACGAGCGGTGGTTGCAAGAGGGAATTAGTACTGTACCTCCCTCCATACAAATAGACATGGCGCCGGAATGCCACCCTGCCCTGCACAGCGGCTGGCCACCGGCTTTCGTCACCACACGGTATGCGCTGGCGGCCAGCACTTGAACGTTCCCGTATCTAAGTGATCAGCCATTCACAGAACGCGATTGTGCTGTCACCCGGCTTGTCGCGCATTTTTACCAAGACCGGTCTGGCTTGATCCAACCACCCGCCACTCGCCGTCAGCAGAGTCAATTTGGCGATGTTACACGCTGGCGGGCCACGGCTAACCGGACCCGATCTGGCATGGCGGAGTACGTCAGCGATAAGAGCAGCAGCTGCCCGCACCAGCCACCAAGTCGCATGATTGGCATCAGTGGAGTCTGAGACCTGCGGGCAGGCGTCGTCGATATCTCTGAAAGCGCCGGCAGACGCAATGTTGCGAATGAACCGGCTATCACTCAGGCCAATTAAGCTTTACTACTGCCAATGTGCGCGTAGTCTTGTTTTGCAGTTTGATGACCTCAGCCCCGACATGTGGTACCGTCCCAGGCCGCCAAACACATAATAGTTCCCCTGTGTCACGACCGTTGCAGTACCATGTATCSGTGGTTCTCGACGAGCTCAATGTTTGCCTGGTGAGACGGGCACATAACCACTACTTGGGCAAAAGTCCTCGATAATGTCTGCCGCCCGCACCCAAAAAGCGGAAGATGAATTTGCACCCCGTTTTCAATGTTGACATGCACTCATGAACTCTCAACTTTCCGCGGCACCGGCGTGTAAAGTACAGAGGCAACGTGGGCCGCGGCGTATAGGGAGTAGTGAGTACCACATACATCGCGCGACAGGTCATTACCGCAGGCGCTCGTGCCGCATCTGCGTTTTGACTAGCCGTATTGCGACGCCCTGTTGCATAACCAGCCTAGTGCACGCACACCACGATGCGGTACATGAAACTTCCGGAGCATACGCCTGCGCCGCGGTTCTATGAGGGACACTAAAGTATGCCAGTGACTCTCTTGTGGTCGTGGCAGGCATAGCTACAGAGTATCAAAAGGGGCTCCAGGACACATACATCGCAGGCTTATGGATAAACGCACTCCCCGGTGAGCTTCTCTGGGAGGGTTCGTTGACAAAGAACCCCGAAGAGCTCAAACCGCGGCCATCTAGATACATTGCGCCATCTTGGTCATGGGCATCTCGTCAACGGCCGGTCTCTTTCAGGAAACGCGATAGCAGGGAGATTCTGCCAAACGTTGCAATTATAGACTGCTGTTTCTCTTTACGCAATGAACGGGTACCATTCGGGGATGTTGTTGAGGCCACATTGACAATTCGCGCCCCTATAAAGCGGGCACGACAGCTGTCGGTTGGATTGTTTGATCCGGACCTTGGACTCGGTGAGGGAAGGAAGATGGTCGCAGTGACGACTTTGGACATGAAAGAGGAACTAAAGGGAAACCCGAGGATTGTTATGTGTTTAAGATTGACACAGCAAGGGGGTTTATTACTCAGACCGGTAATGTCTAGCGAATACGGTCCTAACAAGCCACCGAAGTACCAGAGAATTAGTACATTTAAAATTTATGAAACGGAATAGTTTGAGGACTGCATTGATGAGAAAGTGGAGATTATCTAGGTCAATTTATTGCCATAGTGAGAAGAGAAGTTAAGAGTACAAGTCTAAGGGGGAGAAGGGAGGAGGCGCATTCGCTAAGAATATAGGTCCGAGCGTTGAACATTAATCCTGGCACAATTTGCGCCGTCCGGCTTTGTCCTTACGATTTGTCATTACGGCTGTTTAGTGAATGCCTTCTTAGTTTTAGCTATCTCATCTTCGGGCGGTATAAGCATAACTCAGCTACAGAGTGTTGCGCCTTGTTGCATTTGTTGCGTTTGTATTGCAGAGATCCATGGCACCGGCTCGGTGAGTAATTACTGTGACCACAAAATGAACGCCTGAATCCGCCTAGTCCTGATATTCGCGTTGTAAACCTTTGTAGATTCGGCAGACATGACGTTGTATGCATCCAGTGAGTGTACCAGCGTCAGCATTTACGTGAGGTAGCTATTCTCATATTTACAAATTAAATACAGAAGCGCTGTTAGCGCAGCCAGATCCGGAGGGTCCTGCCACCGTTTTTTGGAGGCGTGAAGCAGTGAGGTACTCCGTACCGTATGCCTCTAGGCGCTGCCTCGCATACAGAAACCCACCGCCCTATCTTTGTTCCTATCCTCTGCCTACCATCAAGAAGTCCAGTTCTAACCGCCCAGATGGGCGACAGTCGTCAGCCAGCACGGCCATCGTCCGCCACAAATGGCGGCAATGCCTTCCCCTTTCATCATGCTCCTTCTACCTATCTACTTTCGTTTGGCCTCCAGACTCTAATTACTCGCGGGCTCGGCTACTCGCATATATCTGCTCTAATGACGTTGACGACCACCCGTCGCTCCACTGCGATCGAGCCCCCGAATCACCACATCAACTTCATCCGGCGTTTCGCCGCCAAAGAGCGAGAGAGTGTCGCGAAGCCGCTACCGCTATCAGCTCTCTCAACTGACTATGCATCTATACAACCCACTTTATCGTGCGTCTATGACTACGGCATTACATATTAATGCGAAGAGACAAGAAGTGAGCAGAGGCATTAAGGCTAATCTCGAAAATAGGAGGAAAACTGAGACTTGATTGCTAAGGCTAATAAAGGATAAGCGTCCATCTGGTCTGGCGGCCACGGATGCCCCTTATATATTTTGACGGAGGACACGCATACCGAAAGGACACTGCGCAGAAAGACTCGGTCTTGCACTCAACTCTCGCGAGTATTAGTTCACACAACCAATAACTAATAGGGTTGCACTCACTTTAGACCGTCTGATCACAGGGCGGCGGACACGCTGCCGTAGTCTTTTACCTTGTGACGAGCGTAGCTCCTTTACTTCATGTTCACTTACTAGGTGACCGAGTAGTCTCACTTGCTTGCACTCACTTTCACTCATTTTCACTCATTAGGTGACGCGATTAACATCGGGGGAAACTGCCCGGAGGCGTTTTGTTCTAGTCAAGGCGCGTGCCCCTTCCTGTAAGAGGTCRGGGTCTTCAGTCCTTTATGTACACGGGCCGTCGATGCCCCCGAGTTCATTTCCCTGTCATTGACGTGGCCTTCCTGTCTTCCCCGCCAAAATCTCTATTATACTAACCCTTAGTCTTACTCCGGACGACAGTTACGTCTATCCCGCTCAGTATCATAAGTACAAACACCACTACTTGTGCACTATATTTATATAATCGTTAGTACCTATATATTTCATTGCTTCGGAAGCTCGAAGGTAGGTAAGGGAAGGAGCGTGGCTTTTTAAGATTACTTACTGGTCGACGCTTATCACATAATTTGGTTGTTTTCACAAGTCTATATCTCGGTTTTCCCGATCTATGTCCGGCGGGTCTTTTAAGATCGACTACACATCCTATACGCCCTTCTTTACAGGTCTATATAGTAAATAAAAATATTAGTATCTTTATCTATACCCTAGTATTATCTAGGAATAAGAATGTAATAAGTATGGAAGGTATTATACAAAGAATTATACTTACGCCCTTGATAATTTCAGCCCATKTAGTAGAACATAGGGTAAAGAGGAAAAGAGCGAGCCCGTACTTCATTTTGTATAGAAATCGTAATATATAAGTAAATAGAGCTGTAGGATGTTTTAGTTATTATATAGATAGGAGGGGCGTTTCCTAAAGTTTTATACTTCTAGATTATAAAGGGCAGGGAAATGCCTCATTTATAAATTTTCTAGACTAATGTCCTTAAAGAGGGAAAATGCCTCACATATATTATATTCTAAACGAACTAGCCCAGAACGGACTGTGACGAGCATGCTGTCAGCCGGAAGCATCTGTGCACCGGTTGTTTCGTCAAGCCGAAGTACGTAGACGAAACGAAGGTCAACGTCACGCGCATCTTCAGGAAATAGACGCGGTATAACGTACCGCCCCGCGAGACTATCCATCAGACCATCAGCTAGCCCCGAGGATGCAGATACTGCGCCGAGAAGCGTCTTGAGGAGTGGAAGACGGCGATCCGGAACATATCTCGCAAAACGACAATGGTCTCCTTCCTCTTTGTCTGCGGAAACTACAAGGTCAGGTCGTGGGGCACATTTAAAGAGTGCATGCGCCAGTTCCGGCAGCTCTACACGACGGTCACCGGACGATACATCGACCGGAACGACAGTAAGGAGGTCTATAATCAAGCTGTTAATTCGCACTTTCAAACTGCATTAAAACCACAAGACGGCGCACATGCAAAATATTGTTTAGGACATGCCTAGCCTAGAAGCTACACCGCTGCGTCACAACTCGCCCGTACATCCCGCGGCTGCGCAAACTCAGGCGCCGGCCCTGAAGAGAGAAGGGATTCCAAGCCCGCATGGACAACCTGATCGGTATTGAGTTTCGTAAAATGGAAGAACTTGCATACACAGACACGAGCGATGAGGCTTCAAAGGTAGCGTGACGCCTAATATTTGCGGCGACAGTGGGGAATCCCATGCGTTTGATGAGCGATTTCAGAAAGACAAGTGCGTCGGGAAAGCGGTTCATGTTTAGTGGAAGCTTTGAGTAGCGATAATACTAAAATTGAGAGAGTGGAGCGATGAGCATAATAGCGCTCGAAGTCAGTGGGAGCTCACGAGGCCCCCCCTTTTGATCATCAGAATGGCTGCTTGGTTAGTACCGTGCAAGTACTAGGAAGTTTGTAGCGTTTTCTCAATATCAAAGCAAGACCGAGGAATTAGCATAAACCAGGTGGATATTCGTTACTATTATCTTAATCCATCTCACATGGGCATAACAGAAGAAAGATTGAAGGCACAATAGGGGATATGGGATCATGAGCGGGGCTGGGCGGCCGCTTCGAAGTGGGGGACTTGTTGGAAGCTAACCTGGATGTAGACATCCAAGCCAATTTGTGCCCCGTCTTTTTTGTCCTGAGGTGTAAAGGAAACGGCATGGTCGACCTTGACCCTTCCGCAGCTGCTCTGGAGTAAACCCCTGCCTTTGCATCTTCATTTCTGGCCGTTGGCTGCATCTGCACTTCTGGCTGCTGGCTAGCACTGTACTGTGCCTCTGGGGCCTGGCAGAGCGTCGCCATCCACTGCAGCCAAAAATGGAGCCCATGCGACCGTACCAGTCTGACAGTAACCGACTTCAGACTCGCACGGTAGCAGGGACCCTGCGTCATGCCCCTCTTTTGTCCCCTCCTTTCTCCATCTCCTCCTTTCTCCTTTCTACCTTTAACTTTACCCTCGAGCGCCTCTGAGGATGGCTTCCTTAGGACCAACACCGCACCATCGTCACCGGTCCTCCCTCGAGGGCGTACTCGATTTCTCCATCCAGCCGCCCTTGTCGGCTACTCAGCGTCGCCATACTGAGCGCAGATTCTACCAGATTGTAGATCATGTCGCAAAAATCGACAAAAAAGGAAGCGAATACAATCGCCCTTTGCTCGTCCGCCTTACCTACGAGCAAGCGCGCAATATGGAATCCAAGGACAACTTCCTACGAGTCGTCTTCAATTCTATGGCGTTGTCAATTGATAGTGAAGATGATATTGACTTCGGCGACAAGGACTTGGAGGCAGACCTACATTTGGCTGTGGTCGGCTTTGCAGACTATCTATTCGA
>LFRF01000011.1:635072-665445 GCA_001189435.1 Tolypocladium ophioglossoides CBS 100239 | reverse complement strand
CCGTGAAGCATCGAGAAGTCTGGTCTGCCGGCCGTTTCTTCGAGGCGGAAGTGAGGAGCTCGACGCCATGGAGCCCGCCAGGTAGTGACAAGCCACAAGTGGTTCATATAGTCGTCTAATGTGCACCGTTGTGCAACGAATTCGAAGCAGTCCGAGTGTATAGTCGAGGCCTCAGCTGAGACAGCACAGCGGCTACAGCGCGGTTTTCGACATAGGGATATGCCGGTCTTGCCTCGAGGACGATGGCCGTAATCAGGGAAGATGTATGGACCGATGCGGTGGGAAAAGGCGGTCGAGTCGATGTTACCGAGGACTAGAGGGTTTATGTTGCATTTCAGAATGGGGGTCTTTGGATCAAGGGGCCGAGCCTTTTGCGGACTTACGCAAGACAAACCGTTCAGTGACTTTCATTGAGCTGCCACAGATGCCACAATCCGGCCGGAGGCCAACATGACCATCAACTTCCTCAAGAGTTGCCATGCCCAACGCGTTCGGTATTTCGTGGACTCGGGGTCGTTTTCCGTGGATTTCAGAGAATTGAGCAAGCCAGGGTTACCATGGCATATTCATGGCGGCCGTAGCTTGTCTCGACGCCTGTAACGGTAGGGAGAAGTGCTCAGGCAGCCTAACAACTGGCTTTTCAGGGAGGAGCCTTGACCACGGAGTCCCCACCTTGACAATTTGACTGGGCCTACGGAGTATTCCGGATTAGAGCTTTGACCCTCCATTAGAAGGGGCGCCCCTTCTGTGTTGTCGAATGGTCACGAAAATGATGCCCACAATAATGAAGTTGCCCAGTCAATTGAGTGGTTGAATTGTCCTGTGTGTCCTCGTCGCCGCCGGTCTGTTGCAGCTGCTTGAGGAGAAATTCTGCATCGTAGGGTCACGTGCGTAGTACGTACATTTGTGGCCGTAAAGTGGATCCCGCAATCTGAAGACCTCCTGAAGCCGGGGAAATCCATGACGCCATCATCACACTCCCACCCGTACCCTCGCCGATGTCGAAGTGAGGCGGACTCGCGAGTCGTCGCCGGCCAGTGTTTTGTAATGAAGTGCTCCGTACCTGACGCATCGGCCTGCTACGACAGACTGCATGTTGGCGGCAAATGACCCGCAATGTCAACTTCACGGAGCATACATCCATCGCATGTTCAATCACCAAAGCCAACGCGCATTCAGGGGAAGGCTAGATAATCTGGTCTGTCAGGAAGCTCTCCAGCTCCAACGTCCTGCTCAGCTACTACTCGTACAACTGCTATCTTCGCCGGTGTGTAGGTGGCCTTCCGCTTTCGTTTAGCTGTCTGTTCTGCATTCCAACTAGATATGAACCTGGACACCGCGTAACGTAGCCCAATGACTTCTGGCTCGCTCGCGTGGGGAAACCTTCTATTATTGGGTACGGAGTAATAAATGACAACCACAGCTGACCGAAGGCCGTGGCCATGACGCCTATCCACCCGGCGTCTCCATAGCGCTCGGCCCGGCCCGCCGATCATAAGTGGCCCAATCAATAATAAGTATCGTGCTTCACCAGTTCCTGTCCGTGTTCCCACTGTCCTGAATATTCTCTTCCTTGTAATCCGCCAGGCTTCTGCTCATCGGCGTGATCGAATCGCATTCGGCATTTCTCTTCAAGTTCGGTGCATTTCCATTCTTGTCCACGCTCGGATGCATTGCGCAATTGTCGGGGCCCATCCAGTTGCCCCCAGCGCAATCGGGGTCCTGACCACAGAGTTTGGCACATTCCGCCAAGCTCTTGGCTGCGACGTTTCTTCCGGAATTGCTATGCCAGCAGTGCCTGCACCTCAGGCGCATCTGATCGCCTCCTGCGACAAGGAGCCTCCCATGGTCTTCGTCGCAACGCGCCTCATCGGCAGGCAGGGGCTTGCTGCTGACCTTGTCGACCTTGTCGCAGCCCTTCTTGCAGGCGGAGCAGGCCCCAGCACAACCGAGAGAATGCGCGCTGAGGAAGGCGTCGGCGAAAATGGACGGTTGGTCGGCGCTATTGCCGTAGAAACAGCGTTTCGTTCGCGGTTCGTAGTCTACGCTGCGGCATGACGGCATGACGGCGCAGGCTGTCATGCATGCCTCGTAGGAGTCACGTCGGTCGACTTTGAGGTACGTAGTGGCGTGACGCTTGTTGCAAGACATCAAAAAGTTCTATGTAACCCATGGTCAGTTCAATGATGTTGCAGCATTATGTGTTGAGCCCGCGAGGTTGATGACTGACCTCTCCCGAGACGCCAACATAGAGCTGACCATTTGCATCCGGGCACTCGGCCGAGCATAGCTTCGACTTGGTCAACTCCGCCTTCTTCGTAGGAGGGAAAGTCACGAAGGCGTGGTGAGTTCTATCGGCATTGGTGGTGGAAAACCCGCCATTCCCATACATTCTGCAATTGTCCTTTGGGTTGGTGCTGTCAAACGCGACGCTATATGTATCTCACTGTCAGCGAAGGAGCCGTACCAAGAGATGAGTGAGAGTGTCTCTGCTACCTTTTGCATTCTTTATTAGCAACGCACTTCTCGATGCMTTCCTTGTGGCCTGATGCAGTCCCCTGTTCGACAACAGTGGCAGCATTGGTATCAGTGCAGCACTGCAAATAGAACCAGGTGCCGTCAGAGCCCTTCCAAATCTTGCCATTATCTGACCGTAGTATGTTAGCACGCGCATCAATTGCAGATCATTGATCATGTACGACGGGCCCACGGGACGTACTGGCTGGGCAATCCAGGCTCGAAGTTATCTCCGGGTTCTCCTTGGCCACCGTCTCCCGAACATCGGGACACGGGACGGGATACCAGGTATGTCCATCGGCCCAGGCTGTAAGCACGGCCGGGATTTTCTTTTTAGAGCACACATTTGTTTTAGGCTGAAAGTCACAGCTGTAGCACTCTGAGACCTTGGCGCACCGATCTGCACACTCTTTCAAAGATGGGCAGGGCTCAGCCAGCCAATGGGTAGAAGTGTGTCCCGTGTTGCACCTCAACTCGTACTTGATGCCATTTCTAAATCCTGAAGTCAGCGATTCGGTATCATCAATAACGAGCAACTCGCTGCTTACGTTGTGTATCTCTTCTTGTCATCCGCCGGACAGGTGTACGAAGAAGGGTCGCCGCTGCCGCTGCCGCGATCGGTGATGGGCTTCTGGGAACCGTCGACTGGCTTTGGCGGCTTGGCCTCCCCCAGCGCATTTTCAACGAAGGACCAAGTGGCGACACCCGCAAGGTCGAAATGGTCACCGGACGTCTTCAAGGCGCAATTGCCATCTTTCTGGAGCGTACTGTACAGACACTGAGCGTTTGCCGCGCACATCTCGGCACACTCTGCAAGACTGCTACACGGCTTCGCCGCCTGCCCTATTGGCTCCGCGCGTATGCCTTTGTTGCACTCCAACTTGTACTTCTTCCCCCCTCTGGAATCAGAGACGTCAGCCATACACTCATTCGACATCTGAAAAATCACACAAGACATACGCAATGATAGTTTGTCCATTGTCCCCAGGGCAGGCATATTTGCTTTCGGCGGCAACAAGCCCCGTCCATCCAGCCGCGACCGACATGGACACAACTGAGAAAAGGGCAAACTTCATGTTGGCGGTTGCAAGATGACGGAGACTTGCTTGGGGAGGAAGTTGTTGTACGGTATGATGAGGAGATAGTTGGGAGATTGGATTTGTTGAGAATGACTCCAATTTAAAGCAAAGACTTGGGCCACGGACGACCCTACCTAAACTGGTCAGGAAGTTGTCGGAGAGGGACGGCCAGGCCGTTTGCTTCTAATAGGCCGTTCTGCCGGACGGTGCCGCATCTGCAGAGGAACAAGGGGCTGCAGCTTATGACATTGCCATTGGCACTCCACATTCGCCTGCTCGACGCGGATTGGATCTCTGGCACGGGACGGGAAATGCCTTCCCGTCCTGTCTGGCTGAGGATAGGAGATCCGAGATCTAGAATGGTTTACTGTGGGGTCTGCAAGGGTTCATTTTTCAGCTGTCAGCAGGCTGTCCAGTCACTGCAAGCAACATGTCATTATTTTCAGCCGTCAGCAGGCAATACTGTCGCGTAGAAGATATATGCTACTATAATGGCTGCTGGAAGGACAGCAGGCCTGCACTTTTGCTTAAATGGTCAAGCGGATTTATCCGATAAATACCGTTTCTGCAAGCAATATGTCACAATATGACATCATGGATCGCTTGCCGGCTGGCTGTGCAGTTTCTGCAAGCAACATGTCATAATATGACAACGCTTATTTTCATTTATTACGCATATGAAATGCCTTCTCGCCCTGTCTAGTTGAGGATACGGAGCAGAAGATCTGAGATCTAGAACGCTGCTGTATCTGCAAGGGTTCATTTTTCAGCTGTCAGTAGGTCGTGCAGTTCTGCAAGCAACATGTCATAATATGACGACGCTAATTTTCATTTATTACGCATATTGACAAGCTTGTTTCTCCGAACACAAGCCGAAGTACGTTCAACTTCATTCAAATGCTAAGTTCGTTGTGGAAGCTAAATTACGGCCCTCTTCATCCAACTCCTAATATAGAGTTACAGTTCTCCAACTCTCCAACTCCTCACACTCTCTCTGCCTACCAAAGCTTACTCAGTGCCTGTCCTCCTAGAGGTTCATCTTATACGACCCTTTTCTCGTCTTTACAATACCATCCGCTATCGACTCCTAGGATGAAGCCTTCGCTTTCCAGTCTCGTGGCTATACTCGCCTTATCTGGCCAGTCCGCATCCTTCCTCTTTTTCCCTATTCTTATACCTCTTAGACCTTGGTGGATCCCCTTGGGCGGAGGTGGAGGAGGCGGAGGAGGTGGAGCAGCATCCTGTCCTGCGCCCACCTGTCCGCCGCAGGCTTGTCCAGAACCAAGTTGCATTCCGGTCATCAACCCCAAGTCAGCGTACTCCGCCGTCGACTATTGCAACAATAACGGTTATGCGAATGTAGCACTCAACAATGACGGAACCAGGCGCAAATGTTATTAGCGAGGGGTAATGGATTCGACAACACGGCCCGATCTCAAGTTCAGCTCATCTACAGCAGTTGCATGAGCAAAGGGGGGCAGGGGGACACATGGAGTCAGGATATGCCACCACCAATACAATAAACAATTGATGGCATCTACAATCGCGCATCACCCGCACCCTTGTTTCCTAAGCTCGAGGTTGAATTAAACGTTAGTAGCCCACTAGTTCCCATCTTTTAATTTGAGAGTAATCAGGTGTCTGTCCCCGCCACGTAGATGTCCCTAGCTATAAAATCGTGGTTGCAATAGTAAGGCAGGCATCGGCTCAAACAAACGTACATACGTACGTCGGAGAAGCTGAAAGAGAAAAAGGACGCACTGCTGCATGGGCGATTCCATTGAGCTGCATGTACACGCCAATAGTTCAGAGTTTGATGAAACCTCAGCTGCCAGCCTTCTTGGCGGCACCACTTATTCCTACATATCATATCAGACCTGCATGCATCTGAATTGCATAGGCCGGTCTAGATTCTACAAAACGCCACGTCACTAGCTACGTCTTCGTATTTGAGTTTCAGCTCGGTTACTGAGACATAGTCACGACACCATACTTGCCGTCCCCGTCTCTGGATAGTGACGTGTCATGTTGTTTCCTCTAGTAACCTATTGAGTGGATGTTCATCTCTGAGTCAGTTCTTGCTGAAAATATATGTAATTACTAATGAACTGGCCCTCAATAACGCGTAAGCTCACAACTAGCCGCTCATACTAATACAGTTGCACGCCACTTCATCTTTGCATCTCCTGTTTCGAGGGTGAGAGCAACTTTCCCTCTTTGATTAATTACTCTGGCAACCTTAAAGCTTCCGGCACAAATACTCATGAAGTTCTTCCTTGTCGGCCTGTTGGCCATTTTCGCGGCCCCGTCCACAGGCTTCTTTTTTTTTCCTCTGAGAATTATAAGTGCCCTATCCAAACCCAATCCCATTGGCGGCGGCGGTGGCAGCAATTGTGCCATATGCTCTCAACCGAGGAGCCAGGCACCGAACTGCCCTAAGAACCCGAATTACGAGCAGCGAACGAAAGACATCCAGTCATGCACAGGCGGCCTAACAGCATTCTTCAAAGCTGATGGGTCGTTCTACACCTGTGGATGACCTACTCAACAACGTCAGGCCGCCATCGACGCGAGGCCTCTTGTCAACGCCAGGCCTCTTGCCGACACAGGGCAAGGTTTCTTCTTTTGGGATGAACTGGCGGCACCGCGGGGACTGGAACCAGGGCATTTGTTACCAATTATATGCAGCTGAAAATCTGGGTTCGAAGGCAATGGTCGCGACGGCGTGGAACTGAGCTGTGCCCCCCCAAAACACATGTAGATAGCACGGTACGCCTTGCCATATCTTCTGTAGAAGGAGTTGCTGTCATATCTCATAACCCTGTGTTCAAAACTTTACTACCGCGGAAAAAGAACAAAAGGAGGTAGGACCGTAGCATCTACCGCAGCTGAAATGGGAAGAACAACGGCGGAGGTAGAGGCCGTACATGTCGAGAGAAGATCGGCTAGCAAGAATGGGCAACTCCACACTACATGGTACGCTTAGTCGAGAAGTGTCGCTCCAGATTTTCATGTCTCTGGCCGGACGGTGAAGAGCCGAATCTGCGGCGATTGATTGAAGGGCTTCCGGCTCGGTTGTATGCCAACACTAAACCCGATGATCAAGACAATCAAGCATTGCACCAGGCATGCATCTTCTCCCCGATGCAGAATGATGCGTGCGGTGAAAAAAATTGGATCGTATCCTGCCTGTTCAGAATGACTGGGATGTGGAAGGCTACATCCCAGTCATGCTTGTTACACGGAGTGACACCGAGGTATCATTGATGGCCACTTCCAGGCAGCATGAATCTAGCCGCGCATGGTGGCGCAGGATTGTGAAAATCCCGCCTAGCTCACGGTGGCCTTTGTGTCTCTTTGACAAGGCGGATCACATTATTCTAGCCAGCCCTAAATGTTGATATCTGATGCCCAGCTGAAGCAGCCCTCGAGACGGCACCGAACAATTGATTTTACTTTAGGTTTTCGACCATCTCAGGTAACCACTGAGCTATGGGGGTACCTAAAAAGAGCACGGGGCATAAATATCCAAATTATGAAGCATAAATGCCCCTGCAACCTGCGTCAGAAGGGAAATATAAAATATGGGTATGTCGGGCATTAATACAGCATGCATAACGCTTCGGCTGAATTGTTGAAGATGTGGAGACGTGACCAGTACGAAGTTCCTAATATCCATACATATGTGAGAAGCAGGTGTCCGGGTTTCACTTTAGCCGACCACAACAGGGTGTCATATGGAAAAGTCAGTGCATAGCGTGGCATGCATGTGAGGTCGAATATGACCGTTCAGAGGGTGGACGTTGACTAGAAGAACTGATTAGAACGCGAAAGGGCGGGGTTCAATTGTGGGCGCTCAAGTTACGAAGTACCGGAAGCTACGGTGCCGAGTCAGTCGCTTTTGAGGGGATTGCAGTAGACACGGCTGGAGGCTGCACGCAGAGACGCAAGTCGAGGTTGCAAGGGACTCGGGTGCAGGCCGAAGGGATCGGCTCGGGCCGCAGGCAAGGGTGGGGTTAAGGAAACTATAAACACTGAAAGAGTATAACCGGGCTAGCTGAAAGGTTACTCCGCACAGCTTCAGTAGACGGCAGCCACCCCCGAGTCAGGGCGTTTGAGGGGTTGCAGTAGACACGGCCGGAGACTGCACGCTGAGATGCACGTCAAGGTTGCAAGGGGCTAGATGGAGGCAGAAGGGCTCGGCTTGGGCCGCAGGAAAGGGTAAACAAGAGAAGGGTATAATCGGGTCGGCTGAAATGTAACAGCTGCGGAAGACGGCAGACACTCGAGTCACGATGGTCCGGCTCCTGCAGCCGCTGAGCCGCGTGGTCGGCGAGCACATACTCGAAAGTCCCATCGTGACCATCGCGGAGCCGAGGTCCCGGTCCGTGTTCGCCAATGCCTCGCGCGAATGGGTCGAATGCCTACACGCTCGAGGTCCTCCGCCACACGGCCGCGAGCACAGTCTACACAGTCGCCCCGCACATCATCCTCACGGTAATTGCCAGCGACGTTGTGAACATGGACGAGGTTTTGAACATGTGCTACATCCATCACCACAACACCTTCGTCCCGGCGCCGGGCCTTCAGAGCATGCAACAACCTTGTACCTCCAACAACTCTGAACTCCTTGCGGCCAGTCTCCTTCTCAAGCAAACATTCTGCCGAAGCTATCAAAAGCCACAGGGTCGCATCTGTAGACATCTTTAACATGAAAGAACACGTCCTCCCACAGATCAGCCCGCCCCCCATCGGCACTTTGTTTTAAGGCTGATAGTATACCAGCACAATACTCCGAGCGGTCAACGAGTATCTTGACCATATTCGCCGCTGCAGCTGTAGCCTCCAGATCAGCAATCTGGCCGTCCAGCTTGCTCTCCAACTTCTCTGCGTCCGCTATCTGAGATACAAGTCTCGTTAGTGCCTTTCGAAGTAGACATTGGCGTTCTTGCAGCATTTCGCCCCCCTCTCCAGGCAAACCTTCAGCATATGTTCGTTCACACGCAATCCTGGGGTTTGTTTGAGCCTGGAGCTCTTCAAGCGCCTTCCGAGAATCTTCCTCGCCGGCACCGTTAAAAAAAACGCTTGAACTTGGCTCCCAGTCTTGCATCCGGGCAAGTCCTGTCCCTGAAACATCTATCGCAGCGTTGACGGAAGCCAAATTCGTTTCCACGCCTTTTATCGACTTTGATAGCTTGGACTTATCGTCTGCGACACGCCCCCTGGCCTTCTGTGCTATTGTAAGCTTTGAAGTGCAGTTGCTGTGTCGGCTCCCATATTTTTCCGCGGTAGTGCTACCGCTGATAGCAGTTGTAGAGAAGAAGAGCGACTTTGGGATCTTGTCCATAATGTTCAGACCGACACTGTAGCTAACAATGCTTGAACTCGCAAAATATGCCGCGCGGGTCGTGAGCGCATCCATCGGAATAAAGTCCTGTACAAGGCACCCTTGTTGCTCCCTAAGAGCACCCAGCTTCGATTTCACGGCTTTAATTTGACTCTCCATTCCCTCGATTTCGGTCCCAAGGCGTGCGATATTCTTTGCCGCACCTAGCATATCGCTCCAGGCAGATCCTTTCTCCTTCTTTAATGCCTCGAGCTCTGACGCCTTGGCTTCCTTTTTCCAACCATAGAGTGTGATAGATCCTACGATTGGTGTGAACCAAGCGTCGCCAATTAAGATCGCGCTGCATGATGTCTTTCCAACCACATCGCTCTTGGTTGGTCCACCTCCGGACCAGTGAGAGTCGGAGCAACAATCCAGCTTATAGTCCCGAATGATGGTGCCCGCGTTGACGTGAAACCACAGCCTGCTTGTCGACATTAAGTGCGCTCTTTCGGACTTTAGCTCGTAACCCACTAGCACAAGCTCTTCTGTATCAAGTTCCTCGACTTTCTGGTGCAGCTCATGCCAACTGTTGTACTCTGACTCTCTCCGCCCTTCGAGAGAGCGTTGGGTAGAGCTCGACTCAATCTTCTTCGAATCAAGTCTCTTGATTTCAGCTTCCCATTGAGCCTGTTGAGCCATAATGGAACTCTTTAGCATCTCATCCATAAACCTGTGGCATTCCGTCTTTGGATACTTCAAGTTGCGGACGACTTGCGGCTTCTCGTTATATAGATCGGTGAGAAGTTTTGCAAGGGCCCAATGGGAAAAGTGCTGACTAATCTCGTCTCGTTCGGGAATGTTGTCGACCACGTGGTGCTTCGTGCGTCCCGCAATCCCAAACAACCGGTCGACTTCTGCCGGGCGCTCGCGAGCCTTTTTGGTGAAGCGTTTGTCGATATTTGCCTTCGTGTGTGCGAAGTAATAGGATTTGGCGAGACCGGACAACTGGAAGATGTCCATATACTCTTGAAGCAATGTCTGAACTGAGGCTCCCAGATTCCTGCCGATATCAAGGACGAAGCAAACGGCATGGATCTTCCCTGCATCTGCCATTGCCTTGAGCGCGAGCAACTTGTGTCTCTCGTCCACAACACGGATTTTGGGCCTCAGGGAGAGGAAAGTACCGCAATTGTTGGATTCTTTGGCGTTTTCCGAGTCGCCAAGACCGGGAGTGTCAATAATTCTCAGATGGATGTGGCGCCCGGAATCCTTACTCGACGGGAACAGTTCATATAGGTCAGCTGGTTCATCGGCTTCGAGATTGATGTTCCGTGTTCTCCCATCATTGTCTATGAGGACATGGTCTCTGATTTTGAAGGTTTCCGTAAATTGTTTGGTTTCCTTTGTCGTTGAATCGTTACCGAAAGCTCCACACTTGACTTCATCCGCAGCGCTTGTATAGCCACCGTAGTCGAGGATCGATCTGATCAGTGAACTCTTGCCGTGTTGCGTGCAGCCGACGACAACCACCACTTTTTCTTCTTGCCCACATTTATAGGTTGGAGGAACTTTTCCGTGTTGAATTGATGTCTTGGAAAGGCCGGACTGCTGATTCGGTCTTGATCGTGATAGATTCGTCGCCATGGCTTCGATCAGGCTTGCAGTATGAGCATGTGCAGTTGATGTTCGTTTGAATGAAAATTGATCCCATTGTTGACCACTTAAGGGTCACAAGTGACTGGACCTGGTGACACACTGCGGACATGATCACATGTGAAGCTAGTTGGCTCGGCAGTTGTCCATGTAGCTGGTTAGGAGAGAGTACTTCGGCCATTTGTACTTCAGCTGGACCAGGGGTTGTCTCGCCACCTGTAGGCCGCGAGGTGCTTGCCAGTATAGCCACGAATGCTAATATATGGGCTGTGGCCAATGGTTTGCCACAGCTCTCAATCGGCCAAGGAAAACTCAAGATCGATCAGGGAGAAATTATGAGGCCGCGACGACCAGATCCCTAAATTAAAACGACGGTTAGTCGTGAGGCCATGAGCCATCCTGTGAGTTTAATTGTTTCGAGTCACTTCGCGCTTTTTGTCTTCAGATCCCATAACCTTATTCTTGATACCAGGCCTTCTGCTTGTCGCAGCCTGGTCTCACCCGCCAAAATGAACCTGCCATCTGATCGCATCACGATTCTCATTATCGGTCCATCACAAAATGGCAAAACAACATTCATCAATCGCCTCAAAGGCTTGGCTGTGAAGAGATTAGAGCTTGGCAAGGAGGGCGATGGCAACTTCGCATGCACCACAACTAGTGGCCACGACGACCTGGAGATTCCTCTGACGGAGTACTACCTCGTCGATCGAGTCACGAGGAAAGCTTACGATGTCCCTGACATTACCGACGAAGAAGCGGTCCTGAACGGGTCCTGGTACAAGAAGCAGAGCAGCACGAAATACAGCCTTGAGCCTTGTGACCCACAAGCCCCTTGCATCAAGGTCAGACTCATCAACTCTCCTGGGCTTGACGACAGCAAGGGTGCGGACTTTGAGAACATGAGCGATGTTCTTTCAAAACTCAACACGCTCTC
Source organism: Tolypocladium ophioglossoides CBS 100239 (assembly GCA_001189435.1). NCBI lineage: Eukaryota > Fungi > Ascomycota > Sordariomycetes > Hypocreales > Ophiocordycipitaceae > Tolypocladium > Tolypocladium ophioglossoides. The sequence continues at coordinate 653,930 of LFRF01000011.1, read as the reverse complement.
AGAGGCCCCCGCGGAATGGGAGAGAAAGATTCACGCCGTTGTTCTCGTGTATAACGCACTATCATCGTTCTCACACTCGTTCCAGGGAATAATCAAAGATTATCACCGCTGCATGCCCAACCTATTTGGCGGCCTCTCCGTCATCAATACCCACTTCAGCGTCGCAGAGCTCTCATCCAAGCGACAGCACCTCCTGCGTGACAAGATCCTTGGTACAGGCGAGTGTGCGCGGTCCCGTGTGCTGCGCGCGAGGGCGGACGACTTCAAGAACATCTTTGGCGACGGCATGGCGCCCACACACTTCTTCATCGACAACAGGCCCAAGGAGAGCCTGGCGTACGATGAGCTGTTGAGCCGCAATTCCATCTACGACATTCTGTCCTTCTGGACTACCGCCAAGCCCATGCCCATCTCGCAGATGCGCCTCATCAAGACGGAGGCCATGCGAGCTATCGACCAGAAGCTCGCGCTGTACCTGCAAAAGGCTATGAACGAGTGGAATAACCAACTCCGAGCTGCACGTCGACAGGCTTCGTTTCGGGATGTGCTGCGGAGCACCCTGCTGCAGGACAGGAAGGAGTTGAAACATACCATTTCGCGGCTGCAGTCCGATCTGGAGAGGTATGATAATGAAACGGAGTTTTCGATCCAGGCGTATCCAGCACGGGACGACCCGGGAGTCCTTGAACTGCTTGGTTAATGGTTGACTCGCAACCGCATCCGCGATACATTAAGGATTAGGGAGCCCGACTACCCTGAATTTGACGTTAGCGCTTCGAACACGTCCCGAGCGCAGTGGGTGTCGAAGAGCTACGATCCGTTGACTCGCACTTGGAAGGGCGACTATGAGGGTGAGCCTGGCAAGGTACCGAACCTCGTAGCTCGCAGCTATACCACCAACCGTGTCAAATATCGCAGCCGGATCAGCAAGCTGACCACTGACCTCCGCCAAGCCAAGGCAAAGCACGCGGAGGTCGAGGTGAAGTGGGATGAGTTCATGGAGAGACGTGGCGATGACTCTTCTGCTGAGAACTCGTCGATGGATAAACTTGTGTTCCTGGTTGAGACTGCGAACAACCTGTTGGAGATCCTTGCCCAACCTGCATCACCTTTCGACCAGGCGTTTGACAAGGCTTCTAAACAGCGTTACCGGAAGATGACGACGAGAGATGTTGGCCCGGAAGATCTGTTTGCCTTTGTGAAAGAGGAAAAGCCGGAGCTCTTGAGGCCTTTGCAGTCCGCCTTGCTTAGCCAGTGCGACTAGTATTAATGCTTGGTCCAATTAGTACTAATAGTTAGCGGTAGGAATTGAGGAGCAATAATGCAACAACACAAATATGGGCATCGGTGTTCATCCCATAAGACACCTCTAGAGCCGCGTCTTGCAAAAAGAATTTAATAGGCATTCAACTACCGGCAACGATATCTGGTCAGAGGAACAATATCCGCCACCTCCATCGTCAAAAGGTCATCAACATCTCTGCAGTTCGCGGGTCATAGATCTCGACAAACTCAACAATGTCCGACTTCAACGGTACTCCATGGCTGACATAGAACCGACGCAGCAATGGCCAGAGCACAGCCTCGAAAGTGTCTCTCTGTACCCTTTCCACGGTAGCGGAGCAACGATCCACATCTTCAGCTAGCTTTTCGGTAGCTGAGTCTGCCTCTTCCGTTGAACTCATGTCCGCAAGATCATTCTCATGGTACGAGATGTCGTGGGCTATATCTTTAAGACGCGCCGTGAGGTGCTCAATCTCGCCCTTGTGCTTGAGCTGGCTGGTCGTGTAGAATGTTGCCGAGCCCTCCATGCTGCGGAAGATTCTAGATTTCAGCTTAGCTCGCCACGACGTTCCTCGAAGATCCTCATCAAGCCACTTGCATCCGCTGCCGACCGACTTCTGGACCCTCGTGATAATGCAATCGCTATCAAATTGGACGTCCCTCTTGTCAAGCCAGAGGCTTCCCTCGAAAAAAAATTCGTTGAAGCCGTAGTCCTCAGCAACGGTCTTGGTGCCCAAGACGGTCTCGTTGGGACGATCAAGGTCAGCCAGCTCGCTCTGATAATCTTCCTTCTTGGCCTTGAGGCGTGCAATCTCGCGCTTGGTCCGCATAAGTTTCTGTTTCGATTTCGTAGCTGCTGTAAGCTCAGCGTCGAGGCTAGTCTTGAGCTTCCGGTGGTGGCGCTCCAGATCAAAGAGGACATGAGCATCTACGTTGGCTATATTAGGAGCCTTGAGAAGCTTCAAGTTGGAGATGTCGAGTGGCAGCTGTGTAGACAGGAATCGAAGTAGCTTATAGCATCCGTTGAGACTTTGAGAGGTGGCAAACGGATTGATTTCGTCTGGATTGTTGTCCATAAAAAAGTGTGCCAGGCTCATCTGGCCCTTGGTTGCCTTCTCAAACGCAGCCTTGCGCTCGGCCGCGAGATCACGCTCGGCAAACAGCGCCTCATCCACCTTGTCGATGGTGAAGCCTGTGTGTGCCACAATGAGGCCACTGCTGATCATTGGCATGCACCGTTGTATGTAGTCGTAAAAGCGAGTAAAGGAAGTGCCAAAGGGTCTCGACAAGTGGCGGACGTAGATGACTGCATTCAGATGAGTGAGTCCCCCGATCTTGGCTATGATCTGGGTCATGATCTCCATGTCGTTGCCATCGGAGTCATCAAGACCGGGGGTGTCAAGAAGCTCAAAGTTTAAGAGTTTGCCTCCGTCATCTGCTGCGCCGGCCTCTGCCGTAGCATCATCCTCAGTGAATTTGACGAGCTCAGAGTATTTGACGTTCTTGACCTCTTGACCGGAGTGGTCTCGTAGATGGTACGGCCGAAGTGATGTTGAGAGATTATATCGTCCAACGTCCTTGGTACAGGCGACATTACCTAGTAACGGTAAGGAGCCATCAGATCATTGCCATCAAACATCAGCTTGCCACTCACCAAATCCGATACGAATATCTGGATCCACATCGCCAGCATAGATCTGGAGCTGTCTGATCAAGGTGCTCTTGCCATTGGCCATCTCGCCCAGGATGAGGACATTGACTGGCCGTTCTTGTCCGACTCCACTCGGGGCTTCAGACGGCACCGATGCCTCCTCATTCATTGTCGAGGCAGTTGTATAGGACGAGTCCGAGTACCGAGGTGGAGGCGTTGGTTCCATGTCATGAATCACTCGCATTTCTGCTGTCTGCCGATTTTGCTGTCTGCTTTCAGATCAGGGAAATCACGAACCCCATCGGAGCGGCTCTTAAGAATGGCATTGAGCCGATTGAACCATCGGCAAGGCAAGCGGTTGGACAATAGCCTCGAGCATTGTCGTGCACATGTTAGTCAATCACATGCCGATAGCTTGATGGTGGTTCAGCTATGGCCCAAAACGTGTTAAGACGAAGAAATTACTTTACCGCGACTAGATTTGCATTCCAAAGAACGCGCTCCTAGGCAAAGGCTGATCGTCGAACAAGGGCGCTGACCAATCGGGATGAGAGAATACAGTTCTCGACCGCAGCCACTCGGTCTCGTGCATCATCAAATGGCTGGCCGTTCTAAATATATATCTATACTTTCAGTTTCATTGTCAGTGGCTAAGGGCCACGGCGGCAGCCACATTCAGCTCAACTAATTGGTACATTCACCAGAAGTACTGCACCTACTACGAGATGGACTGTATGCTGTACGATGGCGAGCTGAACTGAGCTGGAAAGGTTTGCTAGGGGTCAGATTCCGAGTCTAACATTGGGACGCTCCGGCAGATTCCGGAAAAATGGTCGCAGCACTCCTTGGCGGGACACTCAGCGGCTTCAGAGTTGCTCGGGAAAAAGGAAATAGCAGCCTGGAGATGAACAAAGATTTACTGCTCTGTTTTGTGCTTCTCTATGTAAACTTGAACTTGGGTATAAATAATATTGCAAGACGTACGTAATGGTGTAAGTGATACATGCGAATGGGAGATCGATTCTCTATGCTAGGCATACCCTTCCTGATAAGGCCTCTCTATTAACGATACTAGCCGACAAGTATCTTCGCCTCTCTTGCCTCCTACTACTAGCAGACATAATATCGGGTCTTGCTAATATAACTCTTACGACTTAGCTACCCTCTATTTTATTAACTAAATGTAATTTAATAGCTTTAGCTATATAATATACAGTTAGTTATCCGTGTTGCAAGCTCACGCCACAGGCTTCTCATGCAAACTCGCCCGCCGACGAATCTGTCTCACAAACACCTTGCGAAAGCGCCCGCTGCAGATATCCGTCACATTCTCCTTCACTCCAGCCAAGTTCTCCCGAACGATTTCCATAGTCGGGCGCGAAAAGACGTCGTCAATCTGCTCGAGGGTCTTGTCCTTGGTCTCCGGCATGAAGATGATCTGGTAAGCCTCGCCAACGACGGCAATGCCACCGTAGAAGCCCAGTGCAAGGCCCGTCTTTCCCATGGAATCCTGCATCGCGGTGAAGTTGTAGGTGACGATGAAAGAGGACAAGAACAGCAATGCATCGGACGTCGTCATTCCGTAGCTTCGAAGATACGTTGGGTAGACCTCAGATGGAACAACTAATAAAGCGTGTCAGCAAATGCATGGCCAAGAACAAGCCTCTAAAAGAGTAACTTACCCCAAGTCAAACAGGCATAAGAGCCGAAAAATCCCATGTAAATGATGAGCCCCGTAAGGTAAAGGCCCTCCACAGTGGCGGTATGAGCCGTGTAGTCAAACTGGTAGCTGACACCAATTAGAACCAAGCCGATGAAGAAGCCTGGCAACATCGTGCTTGCCCAAAACCGCCGACCGCAGGTTTCCATGAGGAAGATGGCCGGGATCGTGCCCAGGAGGAGAGCTCCGCCGCCGACGAGGGACATGTAGTTGGACTGCGTGGCGTCGAAGCCGATCTGGTTCATCAAGACCGACATGTAGTACATAATGGCATTGACTCCTGTGAGTTGCCCCAGGAGGATCATGATGTTCGCATAGACGAGAGCTCGGCGAGCACGGGGAACACTGCCAGAATGCAACTGTTAGTCCTCTTGCCTTCAAGGTGCTACTCGCTCAAGTGAGCATCGGGACGTGAATCGCAGCCGCTTACGTGAAGAAATCCATCCACGGATATTGCCGATTCTGCGCCCCTTCGTTGACTTCCGTGTCTTCTTTCCGCACAGCAGCCATCATGGAGAAGAACTCTTCCCTAGACTCTGGCGACTCTACGCCTCGAATTCGCTTCCAGACCTTGAAAGCGTCGAGTGCCTTCCCCTTGTGCAGGAGGAATCGGGGGCTTTCGGGCATGAAAAGCATGCTGCAATTTGTTCATCGTCAGCAACACGTTTTGATGACAGTAGACTTTCGGTAGAAGGCGTACCCGCAGAACATGATGGTCGAGAACAGCAGCGATGACCCAAGTATGTACCGCCAGTTGCCAGGGACTTTGAGGAACATGGCCGCAACGGCGTTTCCAAGAACCTCGCCAAGGGCAATGTTGAACTGGAACAGAGACACAAGGTTTCCTCTGATGCGGCGCTCAACCGTCTCGGCCACGTAGACAGGGACTGTGCCGCCTTCCAGACCAACACCGAGGCCGAGGATGACACGAGCTGCGACCATCATGCCTATGGATCACAGCATCAGTCGGCTCAAGAAAAGCAAGACCGGCCGTACGACGAGCGAACTCACCATAGTTTATAGAGCCCGCCTCCAGCGCTGCGCCGACGGTGTACAGAATGGTGGAGATTAAGATTGCCCACTTTCTGCCGAAGTATTCGTTTGTAGGAGACAGCAGCAGGGCACCGCCCACCGCTCCCAATGGCATACCCGAGTTGACCAGACTGTTTTGCCTGTCGGAGAGGCCCAGATCCTTTGGAAGGTACAGGTTGGCACCGGAAATGAGACTCTGATCAAGCCCGGAGAGCAAGCCACCCATGCTGGCGAAGACCACGAACAGCCATGTAAAATGGCGTGGGTCCTTGAACTCGAGGTAGAAGAAGCCGCGCTTGAGGTCGCCGCTGGCCTGCAATTGCTGCTCCATGTCCTCGACCAGAGCGTCGACCTCGTGACCGCCCTCGTGGGCGACCGAGAGCTCGGCAGCTCCGAGTTCCGTTTTCTCGTGACGACTGTCGCTCATGGCTCCGACTTTTGTTGCCAACTGAACATCTGGGAAGCCGGCGGCGACTCTTGGGAGGGGGGGTTGCGTTGTACCACGCCAGATGGATGGAGAGCAGTGGGACAAGAGTGATACGTGTACGCGCCCAGGACGGTTCGACAGCCCCACCAATGCAGGCGGGCACCCGTGCTTTGTTCGTACCCTGAGGACATGAAGGACATGGCCCGCGTGTTCCTACATCCCTATGTAAGTCCGACCGTTGGAATACTGCTGCCTGGGGATGCAGTGTGGAGGTTTGGCGCTTCAGATAGGGCCCCAGATGTGGCCAGAGCCCAGATAGTTAGAGCCGTTGGGTGTTGTGTGCTACCGACCCTCATCTTCAATCGCCGGCCATCGCCGTCCTCGTTTGACGCCCATCGCAAGGCGGCACTTGTGCGTGCTTCCCCGGCCCGCAGTCTTACATGCAGACGAGGCGGTACGTACGTACACGTTGCTCATGCACGCCGCCGCTCCACTTGCCCCTCGGCGCCGAATCGATGAGGGATTTCATATTAAGCTGCTTCGCCTCATCACTGACATTTATGAGAATGGCTGGATACCTGAGTGATTGCCCCTTCTCGACCGAGAAGGATGCTCTCTATAGTATGTTGGGAAGCCGAAGTGCTGCTGACGGCGCTTTGTTCCTACATTTCGAAAGCCCAAGATTTCCGTCGACAGAAAATAGGGCTTCCCCAAGTACGTAAATCTGGAGGTCGTTGCAGACGACATGAGCAACATCCCTCGGGAACGCCCACCCTCACATCCAACAGATTCGCAACGAACCGCTGGGATAAATCGCCGTGCAGCGACTCGTCGGCGTGTTTTTAAAACTTGTTCTAGTACGTACTAGGAGGGTCTCAAAGCGACATAATCCCGTCCCTGTTTCCAAGGCCGTTTGTGTATCATAGCATCGGGGTGGCATTAAACGTATATTGCGTTAGAGAGAGGGGGATCCTTTAATATAGTAATCTTTCCTTTCCTAATACCTTAGTCTATACTATTTTATGCTATACTCATTATAGCCGGTTAGTCCTAGTACTGAACACCAATCTAATGGGAATATGATGTATCTAGTATTACTTTTATAAGAGACCATGCTGGACCCACGCCCATGACACGGATGGCCCCCCCCCTATGCGTGACACCGTTGTCTTAGCCGTTCTAGTCATATATAGCCGGTTTTGGGGCCGGGTGGCGCAAAATGTCAGACCGACGAAGTTCATATCAGACTCAGTTGTGTTCTTTAAAGCCTCATGTTTGTCCGAGCCGTACATTCAGCTCTGCTTTCTTTCCACATCGATCCTTAACCTTTGAGCGAAAGGATTACCCGCGACGACTAGACTTGCCTAATAGCTTCACGTCAAACCATTGTGTCCTTGCGAGCACGCTGAATCCCAGGCCGGCCTTGACAACTGCCTTGATGGTCTCGCCCTCCACCCCACACAACGACTAACCTGCAAGCTGTTGAGACATTATTTCAAGCCATCGTTCAGCCACCAGCTCTTAGGAACAAGCGGTCAAGTGACGGCGGGGCGAATCATACCACTTTACTGGCACATGGAAACTGAGATTACCGGTTTTGCACGAGTGTCATTTGTCGAAAGGCCATCCGCAGAGACGCGCGTATCAGGCCAGATGGTCGAAATTGCTGCAGAGGGCCTGCCCCATGCTACCATCCACTTCCGTCTTACGACGACTTCTCTGGGTCATGTTTGACTTCAACGAAAGTCTCACTTCCCTCCATCTTCCTCGCCGCCTCAATCATATGCGTCTTTGCCTCATCGCCCTCGAACAGATACGTGAGCTCCTCCAGCGTTGGCCCAGCCGTCTCCACGAAGAAAAAGTACACGATGACGAAAATAAACGCCACCCAGACGCAGTAGTAGATGTAGAACTTCCATCCAATGTTCTGGAGGCCCACGGGGTTGACGTAGCCGCCAAAGATGGACGCTACTTGAATGGTGAGCAGAACAAATGCCCAGGTCTTGGCCCGCATCTGGTACGTGACGACCTCGAGGGGATACGTGACAATCAGGTTGGTCCAGGCAAAGGTGTAAAACGCCTGGAAGATGAAGATGCAGGCGAGAACCACGCGGCCGCCAGCCAGCGAATCCCGCTCCAGGTACTGTTGCGCCGCGATGGTCCAGACAATAAAGGTGGCGAGAACGCCGCCAGAGCCGACGAGGAAGAAGGTTCGCCGCTTGAACCTGTTAATCAGAGCTGTGACGCTAAGCGCAACAATGTACTGCCACAGCGTGACCATGCCGTTGACGAGGGTAATGTCCTTGTCTTCCTTGACTCCGGTATCTTTCAGAATCTGGGTGAGATAGTTGGACACGAGGAGATTGCCGGAACTCTGGCTAAAAACCGCCGTGGCGAAGCAGAGACCGATGCGCTTCAGGTTCGGAATTGATGAGAAGAAGGCCTTCCAGGTGATATTCTGCTCGGCCTCCTTGCCAATCACCTCTTGGATCTCGGCGCATTCGAACGCGACCAGTTCCGAGTTCGGGTCGCATTCGCCATGGTATTTGACCAAGATTCGGCGCGCCTCTTCCACCTTGCCCTTGGCTATCAGCCAGCGGGGGGACTCGGGGCAGAAGAAGATGAGACAGAGCTGATAAGCTGAGGGGACGATCTGAATCAGTGTCGGCAGTCGCCAAGACCACTGATTGGGTATCCGGAAGCAGCCGTACGTTGCCCATGCCCCGATGACGTAGCCGAGGACGATGGACGTGTTGTAGAAGGTCGTGACCTGCACGCGCTCCTTGGGATGGCTGAGCTCCGTGACCAAGACCGGCGCTCCCATCCGAATTAGCGATGAACCGATGCCGAGTACGAGCTTCCCACCGATGTACATGTTCAGAGACGTTGCGAAGAACTCAACAAGGACGCCTGTGATGATGACAATCGACCCGAGGGCAGTCGGGATGCGGCGGCCGAGCTTGTCGCCGATCCAGCTGAGGAAGATGAATGGAATCACGCCGCCAATGGCATTGGAGGCGCCGAAAAAGCCGAGTTTGGACCCTGTAGGGTGTCCAAAGCGATCCTGCCAGGTGGGTAGCACCTGCATGCCGTTGGTCATGGACTGGATGAGTGTGGTTAGCTGTTGCTTGCGCTTGATATGTCTTGCTGACGACTGGACGCCAACATACCCCATCGATGCCAAGAGCGGCACTGGCCAGCAGAGACGACGTCAACAGAAAGTAGAGAAGAATGCCGTTCTTTCTCCGCCAGAAGGGGGGGATAGACTTTAAGTCGATCGGAGGCCGGAAGCCATCAACGGCACGGGCTGCAGCGGGAGCCATGACGACGAGGCTGCAGTGGCGTGACTGCGCAAATTTGCAAGGACGAGTAAGATTGAGGGAGGGCAGGGAGCGGCTGATGGCAGTCTTAATGATTGCAAGGCCCATGAAGATGCGACGAATTTGAAGGGGCCATCACGGGCGACTATATAGGTTCATGACGGGCAAGCTGCCATGCCTTCTCGTGTCAAGGCTTCAAACAAACAGTCGTGGTGGTGGTGCGGGAAGAAGCCTTCCCCGTGGGGAACACAAGTGGCACCACGAGCACGGAGAATTAAGGTATCGGAGAAATAGACGGAGTTTGGATCGGGAGCGGATGGGTGGCGAGATGCTAGCAAGGGAGCCCGACGGAGAAATGCTCCGGGGAAATAGCTTTGCAACGGCTCGAAGCGGATGTAAACGTCATGAACCAGTGGACTCATCGGTGATTTACGCGCACCTGGCGCCAAAGATATCGCGTAGCTTCGTATAATAGAGGGCATCTGGTGACGGGTATGCCCCGTAGCCCAGCTATTTCACGGCCAGTTTGTCTCTCTCATCTCCCCTTCCACTTGGAGTCGCCAGCCTCGGTTACAAACGGACATCAAAATGGCCCAGCCCATGCCGTCGGCGCTGCCAGCTGACTTTGAATGGGGGTTCGCAACCGCAGCCTACCAGATCGAAGGCGCCGTCGCGGAAGACGGCCGCGGAGAGTCCATATGGGACACGTTCTGCCACCTGGAGCCGTCGCGAACCAAGGGCGCCAACGGAGACGTCGCATGCGACCACTACCACCGGTATGAGGAAGACCTGGGGCTTCTGACCAAGTACGGCGCAAAAGCGTACCGGTTCTCCATATCCTGGTCTCGCATCATCCCTCTCGGCGGCCGGGACGATCCTGTCAACGAGGCCGGCATCGACTTCTACAACAGGGTGATCGATGCGCTGGTGAGAAGGGGCATCACCCCGTGGGTGACTCTTTATCACTGGGATCTACCGCAGGCACTGCACGACCGCTACGGCGGGTGGCTGGATGTTGAGGAGTCTCAAAAGGACTTTGAGAGGTATGCCCGAGTCTGCTTTGAGCGGTTTGGAGACCGGGTTCAACACTGGATCACCCTCAACGAGCCATGGATTCAGTCAATTTTTGTAAGTCCACGAATCCGATGCTCCCTGTTGCGAAAACCAATAAGCCGTGTTTCCCTGCAGCTAACAGCCGTTGCTGCGTCCAGGGTTATGCCACTGGCGGGAATGCTCCCGGAAGAAGCAGCACCAATGAGCAGTGCAGCGAGGGCAACAGCGCTACTGAGCCGTTGATCGTCGGCAAGGCGCAAATCATGAGCCACGCCCGGGCGGTGATTGCCTACAATCAAGACTTTCGGGAGCAGCAAAAGGGACGGATTGGAATCTCCCTCAACGGAGACTTTTACGAGCCCTGGGACAGCGCCGACGACCGCGACCATGCCGCCGCCGAGAGGAGGATGGAGTTTCACATCGGCTGGTTTGCCAACCCTATATTGTGAGCACATTATCCCACGAGCACGTGTTGAAACGGCCGCTGAGCTGACCCTCATCCAGCCTCAAGAAAGACTATCCGAGCTGCATGCGGGAGCAGCTCGGTGACCGGCTACCAGAGTTCACAGACGCCGACTTCGCCACGCTGCGAGCCGCGGAGACGGACTTTTACGGCATGAACTACTACACCTCGCAGTTTGCGCGGCACCGCGACGGCCCTGCCAGCGAGACCGACTACATGGGCAACGTCGACGAGCTGCAGCAGAACAAAAGCGGCACGCCGGTGGGCGAGGAGAGCGGCCTCGGCTGGCTGCGCTCGTGCCCAGGCATGTTCCGCAAGCACCTGAGGCGAGTGTACCGGCTGTACGGCAAGCCCATCTACATCACGGAGAACGGCTGCCCCTGCCCCGGCGAGGACAAGATGACGCGCGACGAGGCCATCGACGACCCGTTCCGCATCCGGTACTTTGATTCCCACCTCGACGCCATCTGCAAGTCCGTGCAGGAAGATGGCTCCGAGATTAGGGGCTACTTTGCGTGGGCCCTCCTAGACAACCTGGGTAAGATGTCTCACGTTTTGTCTCACCATGACATGGGCCTTGACTAATTGCTGCTATTGCCAGAATGGTCCGATGGGTACGGTCCGCGCTTCGGCGTGACGTTTACAGACTACGACACTCTGGAGCGGACGCCAAAGAAGTCGGCGCTGCTGTTGAAGAACATGTTTGCTGAGAGACAGGGCGTCAAGGCGGCCGCCTAATGAACAAATTGCGTCAGATACATTGAAAGCAGGGTAGGCAATAGAAACGAATTGGCCCTCGAGCCCATGGCTGTGTACTGCCTTGTCAAACATGCGCAGAGCTTTCGGGCAAGACGGTGCCGTTACAACCTACCTGTGCTAGTTCGCAATTTACCCATATCGTGTTTTGACTCGAGCATCTCAAATAAATGTATTTAAAGCAACGTGGACGAGAATTACATTAGGGTATCCCTCGCTGCTACCCTTACATGAGTACAGTTTGCACCAGTGACCCGAGAGTATGAAACGCCCATAACAAACAGTACACTACAAAGCAAAAGTGGAATCGCTCCTGAACGCATCAGAGGCTTTGGAATCCAGTCTCGTCAGGATGTCAAGAAGCACGCTGAAATCGCTGCGTGCTCTGGCGCCAAGGGGGGACGTCTGGTTGCGATGGATGATGGCCAGCAAACTCGCCCCGATGAGCCGGATCTTTTCCACCTTTGCGCGGCGAGCGCTATTAGTGCCTTGCTTTGGGATTGGAGGCGAGAGTGGCGTTCTTACATATGGTTCCCCGTTGACCTGCAGCGACCAGAACGGCGCCTCGTGCATCACTCGCAGCATGTCGCGAACAATCTCCGTCTTCCGCAAGTCAGCCTGCTCGGCCCCTGGAGCAAAGTATGAGATGTCCTCGAACTTCTGGGTGATGACCATCCGCAGGCAGTGGAACGAGACCTGCAGGTTCGCGCACTGGATGGTGAACTGGGTGGACTGGGTGGTTTGCTTGCCTCCACTTGCGATGGCCGCGAAGGTATACGACTGCAAGTACGGCGGCAAGTCATCAAGGCACGTGATGAAGTTTACGTAGAGGGTGTCCAGTCGCTGCCGCTCGTCCTCTGTCAGCAACATGTCGGTTTGCGCGGTATTGGGAAACTCCGACGACCGCTGATCCTGGAACATCCTAATCTCGAGCAACAGGTCCGCGGCAGCCTGCCAAAGGCGCAGGTTCGCGTTGAAGCCGTCGATGAAGCTCCGGCGGCCGGCCTCCGGCGCCCTCGAGGTGGCGCCGGCGGACGAGCCCGTGGACGACGGCTGGGCCTCGAGGCCGGTGGGGTAGGCGGTGGTGATGCCCGACTCGAAGGAGAACTTGTGAATGGTGATGGGCCGGTTGTTGAGAATGGCGGCGGACTTGTCACCCATGTAGACGATCCAGAAGGCGCGGCGGCGCAGCTCGGCCTCGACCGGGTACAGGCCCTCCAGCGACGCCTCCTCGTGAAGGCGCATGACCTGGGCGAGGCGAGTGGCCTCGCCAAAGATGTGCCAGGAGTACTTGGGTTTCCCCGCCGCGTGGACGCAGTTGGAGTGGAAGTAGCGGATGGTGATGGAGTTGGCGTTGGGGCTCTCGAGGTCCGCCTCCAGGTAGTGGTTGAGGCAGTCGCGCGAGGCCTCGAGGAAGATGTCGGCAACGGTTTCTCCCTCGGGGAATAAGTCCTTGGGGAGCAGAAACGCCGCCTCGGCACAGACGGCCGTGAGGAAGGTGAAGGTAGCGTCGGGCCAGGTCTTGAGAGTCTCGCCGCCCGACAGGGCGCTGGCGCGCGCATCCGGGGGGAACCTGGGCCACGATTCCCCGACGCTCGTGACAGTAGACGGGCTAGCTGCTAGCTCTGCGTGCGGCGGCGGGCGCGAGCCCGGCGCGGAGGAGCATTGGCCGACGAAGAAGGCCAGGCCCTCGCGGAGGCTGGGCTCGTGCACCAGCGGCGTCAGCGGGTAGAGGTACTCGAAGAAGAGATCGAGGCAGCGGGTCGCAATGCGCTCCACGCTCGTGCTCCGCAGGGCCAAGGCGCGCGAGAGACTGTGCCAACGGCCCAGCGCCGACTTGGGATGGGCCCCCGACGACGCGGGGGGGCCCGGCACGGGAAAGTCGCGAGCGGCCGGCGGGGAGAGCACGTGGCCGAGGCCCAGGCCCCCGACGGGCTCCCACGACGCGGCCGACGAGGTGGACGGGCTGGCAAACGACGCGCCGGCCGCGTGGGCGGCGTTGGCAGCGCCGCTGGGCAGGCGTTTGCCCGGCCGTGCAGCCGGCGGGAGGGCGGAGAAAGACGCGACGGCGCCCGGGCCCGGACCCGGACCGAGCCCGGGCCCGGGCGGAACCGCCGACTCGGCTCTCTTCTTGGACTTGGGCCCGCGCCGCGCCAGCGGCAGGTCGAAGGTGCAGCGCACGTCGTTGTCGCGGCAGTGGGTGCAGCTGCCCGCGGCGTGGACGTAGTCGCACTGCCGCGCGTCGAGAGCGTCAGTCCAGCGTCCTGCCTCAGTCGGGGCGCGAGGACCGGCCGCCGCGCAGCCAAATCCCCGCCGGAGAAACCGCCCACTCACCTTTGCCTGTCTGCGACGGCAGCGGTCGCAGGCCCTGCTGACGGGCCGTCGTCGCGGCCGGTCGGCAGCCGGGGAGGGTGGTCGTGGAGGAGCGCCCGCCATTCCGCCAGCTGAGGCCATTGCGCGATGCTTGGGGAGATCGGAGAAACGACAACAGACGAGGGGAGGCCCCGGGGATTCATGGCGGCCAAATATGGCCTGATGATCCCGCCAGACGCAGCCGAGACTCCACATTTTCTTAAATTGGGCTGCAGGCCATTTCTCCGCAACTATTGCCTGGCCGGCTTCACCCTCCCCAAGCCGAGCGGGGTGCAGAAGCTGGGGAGTTTGGGGAAACCGATAGTCATGCTGAGCTTAAAGCTTGTTAAGTTACGAAGTGCCGAGTACGTAGTACCTACTTGTCAGTCAAACAGTACGGATCCTGGTCCAGTCCTGCCGCGCCTCACGTCGTACAGCATCGTAAGGGCGCCTATAAATATCTGGTTGTGCCGTCCGGGACCGTGGTTACTGGGCATTCCAATTCATCGTAGCTTCTCGTTCATCTCTGTTGACTCGACATGATGCTGCTGTTAGAAGGGCTCCTGGCCGTTTCCGGCCTCACCGTCGCGGCGGCGTTGCCCCCGGCCAGCCACGGGCAGCGTGATGCCCAGCCGCCGTGCCGGTTTGCGTCGCAATGGACGCAGCAGAAACTCCTTGGCGATCCCCGCGGCTTCGAACAGGATCTCCTGTTCTGGGAGGGGCGGTTCCATCAAAACGACGTCGCCTACAACGCCGCCAATGGCATGAGCTACGACGGGACGCAGCTCAACTGGACCACGGGCGAACGCACCGCCAAGCACCCGTTCAGCGCGGCCAGTAAAGAGGTTCGTTCGCGGCTGCTCCCTCCGACGAGTCCTGTACTTACATGAAACAGGCTCTGCAGATCATGCTCTATGCCCGCGCCATAGCTGGGTCTCCGGAGGCGGCCCGGTTCCTCACCCCCGACAAGCCGTGCGAGGCGCCCGGTTTCGCGGTATCAATCCTGGAGAAGAAGCTCCAGACGTATCTCCGCTTCAACGCGACGTATCCCGGCTTCGGCGGGTTTCTGCCGTGGATGACGACCAGCGGCAACGACGTAGAGCCGACCTGGGACTGGGTCAACCGCGTGCCAGCGCTGGATAACGGGTATGGGCACACTTCTTGACTGAGGCCGAACCGGGCGGCAGCTGCTGAGCCGCACTCTAGTGAACTTCTCTGGGCCGTTTACGCTTGCATCCAGGCCCTGCAACAGACTGGTAAGCCGTCGTTTGTCAAGCTGGCAAAGGGATGGCAGCAGTGGTTCGACTATACCAAGACGACTGCCGTGCCCGTGTTCTACGCCGGCTCGGGCCGCGTTTGCGCTGTGACCACCATCAAGGACCAGGCGCTGCCGGTCACCAGCGCGGGCCAAGGGTACCAGTGCGAAGGCACCAACTACCTCGATGATCCGTACGAAGGCGAGCTGTTTACGCACTTTGTCAACCTCTTTAGCAACCTGTCCAAGAATGACAAGGACGAGCTCTGGGAGGTGAAGCGGAAGAAGCTGGTGAGCGTCGAGTATAACATGGGAGGGGTCGGTCCCATCACAGTCGAGCAGGGTGAGCAGCCTTCTCTGGCACTCGCCAATGGCACTGACCTGGTGCAGGGTATTGGTTCTCGAGCCACGAGCCGTGGAAAGTCTTGGAGATGCCGTACTACGACGTGGATATCGTCCGGTAGGTCTTGCATGCTCCTGATTCCTGGGACGCGGGCGCAGCTCTTGCAGCCACCCCGGTGAAGAACCAGCTGACGGCGTCCAGGCGTCTGCACAACAACGCTGAGCGGGCGAGGACGTGCAACTCGGTCGTCACCAAGGTCCCCGGGCTGTTTGCGTCGGTGAACAACTCGACCGACCCCAAAACGGACACCATCATCGGGTACATCTCCCCCGCCGGCATCCCGTCCATTGCGAGCCAGAAAGAGCAGTATCACGACGTCGTCACCCCATACGGCGCCTGGCCGACAATCATGTTTGACAAGGCCGTAGGGCTCGCGTGGTGGCGCAACATGGTCATCGCAAAGAAGATGCAGAGTGAGCCAAGACCATCCCTCGCAGGGCACAACCGAGCTAACGCTCTTGGCAGACCCGTATGGAAGCACAGAGTCCACGAGAGTCGACGGCGAGCTGGTTTCCGCGCTCGTCACCTGGGACAGCAAAATCACCACCGTCGTGGCGCTCCTGGGCGGGGTCGGCGACCTCGTGCGCGACAAGCTGAAGACGGACGGCAAGTACAGCGAGTTCATTTCCGTAACAGAGGTAAGGCCTGCCCTGCCGTCCCGGTTCGGCGAATGCGTGTCGTGCGCGGGCGGCGGCTAATTTGACCGCAGAGAGAGTATTCGCGCGTGTTCAAGGACCTGAAGGGGGAGCATGTTGAGCTGTGTCTGCCCCAGGAGGTGGTGCCTGACGCTGGGCTGGACGACTTTACGCTCTGCCGCGGCTAAGTTTGGAACAGTCCGTAATGCTTATGAAAAATCAATTTGCACATCAAGACATGGTGACCGCGTGTTGGAGCAGAATGACTGCCGTGAGCGAGGCCGTGAGCGACGGCAGTTCGGCTATTGGGCGCTGAGCTGTGGAGTCGGCTGTATGACGATGCGACCATTGGCTCCGTATAAGCTACTCGTATGCTTCAACATCCACCGTGCACAAAGTCAATTGAGAACATCAAGGCCGTTACTCATGTCCCGCGCACTGCATCGGATACGGCCACTCTGCGGACCGGCATCTCCAAAAGCGTGGACATGTCGCTGCCCACGCAGACAAAATGAAGCGCCAGGGCGCCGAGCCCTCTCCTCGACACCGCCCCGGCGGATCATGGAGACGACGGGATTCACAGAGAACCAGCTCATGGTCCGGGAGGCAGTCGGCCACATATGCGCCCGGTTCCCCAACACGTATTGGCGAGAGCACGACCAGCAGGAGCAGGACCCGACGGAGTTCCACGCCGCCCTCGCCGAGGCCGGCTGGCTGGGCATCGCGCTCCCCGAGTCGCTGGGCGGCGCCGGCCTGGGCATATCCGAGGCGACGATGATGATGCAGACCATCGCCGAGTCGGGGGCGGGCATGGCCGGCGCGCAGGCTATCCACGCCAACGTGTACGCGACGCAGCCGCTGGCCAGGTTCGGCACGCGGGAGCAGCTGCGGGAGACGATCCCGAACATCATCTCCGGGACGTGGCGCGCATGCTTCGGCGTCACGGAGCCCGACGCGGGCCTCAACACGCTGGGCCTGGCGACGACGGCGGACAGGGTCGACGGCGGGTACAGCGTCACCGGCCAGAAGATATGGATTACGTGCGCGCAGGTCGCGTCCAAGATGATCCTGCTGGCGCGCACCACGCCGCGAGACCAGGTTGCCAGGCCGAGCGAGGGGCTCTCCCTGTTCTGCATCGACCTCGACCGCAGCCAGCCGGGCCTGGACATGCGCCGGATCAGGAAGATGGGCGGCCGCGCCGTCGACGCAAACGAAGTCTTCTTCGACCACTACCGCGTGCCGGCCGGGGCGCTCATCGGGGAGGAGGGCCAGGGCTTCAGGACGGTCCTCCACGGCATGAACGCCGAGCGATGCCTCCTGGCCGGCGAAGCCCTCGGCCTGGGCTACGCCGCGCTGTCCAAGGCAGCGGCGTACGCACGAGAACGCGTCGTCTTCGCGCGGCCCATCGGCATGAACCAGGGCATCGCCCACCCGCTGGCCGACGCCTACGTCCGTCTCGAGGCCGCGAAGCTGGCGACGTACCACGCCGCGCGGCTGTACGACGACAGCAGGACGGACGCGAGCAAGCAGGGCGCCGTCGGCATCGCCGCCAACAGCGCCAAGTACACCGCCGCCGAGGCGGCCTTTACGGCCTGCGAGCGCGCGGTGCTCACGCACGGCGGCATGGGCTACGCGGCTGAGTACGACGTCGAGCGCTGGTTCAGGGAGAGCCTGGTGCCGCGCATTGCGCCCGTCAGCCGCGAGATGATCCTGAACTACATTGGCGAAAAGGCGCTGGGGCTGCCGCGGAGTTACTAGGCCAAGTGCACAGTGGGAGTGGCTGCGCAGTGATGGAGTGGAGTGGCGCCGTGTCGCGGGTTGCAGAGTTGAGCATGCACTGAGTAGACGCGGAGGGTGTAGAGTTGCAGCCGAGTTGAGGCCATCGTGTAAGTAGTCTGAAGAGCCGACGTTAGTTTGGCGGCGGTTTGGCGCTTGCGGCTGTAAGCCAACGCCCGCCACGCCGTATGCTCAATCCATGACACCATAATAGTTAGCGAGAGGTCCGCTGTGCCCATATTTCCAGCGCCCGCTCTCGCCTCTCACCACATGCTCACACGCTCTTGTCCGGCCTCACACGCTTCATACGGCCTCACACGCTTCATACGGCCTCACGCTTCATACGGCCTCACGCTTCATACGCTGCCGACAGTGCCATCACCAGCCCGCCGCCGGCTCAATGCGCGCCCGGCATTGAGGCCGCCAGACCACCGCCCGCCATGGCACCGCCGGCGCCGGCCAGCGCGCGGCCCAAGAAGACGCGCGCAAAGCACGCCTGTCGCGAGTGCAACGCCCGCCGCGTGAAATGCAACGTCACCGAGGTGCAGCCCTGCGCCAACTGCGCGGCGGCCGGCGCGCGGTGCGAGATCCTCCCGTCGCGGCGGGGCAGGTGAKTGCGGTGCAGTGTAGAGCGCCTCGGCGCTGTTGTGCGGCACCGGAGCTGACGGCTGTAGATATCCGCGCCGCTCGCGCCGGCTGCAGCCCCTGGCGCCGACGGACGCGAGCGCGTC
>LFRF01000011.1:602122-628383 GCA_001189435.1 Tolypocladium ophioglossoides CBS 100239 | reverse complement strand
GCGGCTTCTGCCCGGAGGCGCTGCCGGCACGCCCGGCGGCGGCGGCCTCGTCGCCCGGCACCAGCGTCAGGAAGTTGGACTCGCCGAAGAACAGCTCGCCCGCGGCCTCGCCCGCGGCCGCGAGCTCATACAGCCGCACGCTGCTGCGCGGCGCCACGTTGGCCAGCCCGCCGATGACGCCGGCCGCGCCGCTCGCCACCGCCGCCACGGTGAAGTCGGCGGACCCGGCGAAGCACAGGAAGCGCCGGCCCGCGGCGCGCGCGGCCGCCGCCACGCGCCCGAGCTTGCCCGTGTTGCCGCAGGTGAACTTGCAGCCGGCGATGTTGGCGTGCGCGCTCAGCTCCGTGAGCGTGTCCGAGTCGAGGTCGACGCCCGGCGTCGCCCCGGGGTAGTTGTACACGACGACCGGGATGGGCGACGCGTCGGCCACGGCCGTGAAGAAGTCGACGACGGTCGTGCCCGAGAACAGGCCGCTGTAGTAGCTCGGCGGCAGCACGAGGGCGCAGTCGCCGCCGTCGGCCGCCGCGCGCCGGCACAGCGCCACGGCCTCGAGCGTCGACTGCGCGCCGCAGCCCACCAGCAGCGGCATCGCCGCGAAGCCCGCGCCGTCGAGGGCGCTGCGCGTCGCCCGCGTGACGAGCGAGCGCTCCTCGGCCGAGAGGTGCACCGCCTCGCCGTTGGAGCCCTGCACGGCCAGGCCCGCGACGCCCGCCTCGGCGAGCCGCAGCGCGTGGCGCGCCGTCGTCTTCACGTCCAGCTCGTCCGTCTGGGCGTCGAAGAAGGCGACCGTGGGCACGTAGATGCCGCGTCGGAGCTCCCGCGCCGGCGCTGTGCCGGCGCCGGCGCTGTGCGTGGCGGAGGGGGACATGCCGAGGCTTTGAGCAGAGTCTTTAGAACAGTGTGATGCCGGCGGCGAGAACGACAGGGCCGATTCCAGCCAGGACGCTGCGGTTTGGGTATTTGCAGGCGGTGGTGGGCCGGGGACGCCCGTTGCTCCAAGTCAATGTCAAGACGCGTGCGTCCTTCCGATCACGGCGTCGAACCAACCGCCTCCAAGTGAACGAGTAGCAGTCCCGGCCAACCCCCACGCTGAACATGGCCTGATTCACCGAGCAACACGAGTATCAACGGCTCTGGACAGCTATTCATTGGCCCGGGCGCGCACCGCGCGCTTGGTCCTCGCTAGGGCAGGCGTACGCCGGTTCACAAGCTCGCCGGCCTCGCATCCCACAGGCCTACTTGGCATCTCACACCACGGCCACCCGCCCCGTCCACGCAACCTTCCAGCAATTGCCCGCCACGCTCGTGTCACTTCGACCGCCATCGCAGTCACCACCGGCTAGTCCGGCACAGACGGGTTCCGTCCCCCCAGAGCCCAGCCCAGCGTGGGGGTCGCGTCACGGCGGCGTCTCTACCAGCCTCTCGCCTTGGTCCAGATATCCACAATCTCGTCCTCCTTGCCCGTCCGGTCCTCGTCCACCACAAAGTACCACCCGAAGTGGCTGCTGGTGATGCACGCGTGGTTGGGCCAGAGCCTGACCTTCTGCCCGACCTCGACCATGCCCTGCTCGGGCGGCGGCCCAGCCGTGGCCTTGCTCGGCCTCCACGTCAGGATGCCGTGCTCCTGGGAGAAGCGGCCGACGACCCAGCCCTGGAAGTCCTCGACGTCGCACCGCGGCATCTCGACGCCCGCGCGGCCCCACGGCGTCAGCATCGCCATGCCGTCGTAGGCCTTGCAGAACTCTCGGCCGAGCGCCAGCCCGCCGGAGCCGATGAGGGCCTCCGCCGTTCCGTCCGCGCCCCGCCCGGGGTAGACGCTGTGCACGTCCGCCAGCACCGTCAGGGCCATGTCTCCCCATGACAGGCGCGACGACGAGAGGCTGTGCGCCGCCAGCTGCTGCAGGTCCAGCGTGGGATACACTCCCGCGTGGATCTCGACGGCGTGGCCGCGCTCCTTGACCAGGCCGAAGAGCGCGGAGAGCGACGTCGTCTCCGCCTGCAGCTCGGGCGCAACACTGTCCGCGCCGTCCTCACCTGCGAGGAGGTTCTGCACAGACAGCGCCGTCGGCGACGCTCCTGCAGAGACCACCAGCGAGGGCAGCGCGGGCAAGGCCCTGTCCGTCGCCCGCGCACGCAGACGATCCGCGCCGCGCAGCATGGCGCCGACCTCCTCCTGCATCATCTTGATGGCGGCCACGCGGCTGTCCCCCCCGTACGAGTGGCCCGCGTGCGAGTACAGGCCCGAGAGGCGGATGGTCCCCTGGCGGTGCGCATCGAGCGCCGCGTCGGCCAGCTCCATGAACCGCGCGCTGTCTTCGGCCACGCCCGCTCGGCGCCCGCCCATGTCGATCTTGATGTGCGCGTGCGGCACGACGCCCGACAGGCCCTGGAGCTCCGAGGCGACGGCGAGCTGGGCCGGGTCATCCAGCAAGACCGAGACGCTGCCCTCGCCCAGGGCTTTGGCAACGGCCGCGAGGCGAGACACGGCATTCTGCGCAATGGGCAGGCCGTACAGCACCTTTGCAGAATTAGCATGCGTAGTCGATGAACAGAGGGCAGGCGCTGGCACCAAGCCGTACATTTACGCCTCGACCTTGGCTCCTGTACTCGGTCAACATCGGCAGCAGGAACTCGGCCTCGGCCAGCGTCGACACGATGAGGCTGACCGGCCGGCTGGCATCGGCGCCGACCTGAAGCCGCGTCAACTCGACAGTCTATCCAGGAGCTCCCGTCAGCGTCGCTTCTTAGAGCGCAATTCCAGCAACGCTCTGGGGCAGCGACCTTGTGCGTCTTGACATGGGCCCTCCACCCGAGGTTCAGCTTCTCGCACGCCTGGAGCATGCGCGCGCAGTTGCGCCGCGCAGCAGCAACGTTGATGACGGCCGCCGGCGTGGGCACATCGCGGGTCGACTTTCCGACGTAGAGCGCTGCCAGCGCGTCCTTGGGCGACGTGGGGTAGAAGGCGGCGGAGGACATGGTGCGCGATCAGGCCGAGCGAGATGGCGCGAGAAGAGGAAGACGGCAAGCTGGCGAGCTGGCGACGCAGCGAGGATCTTGAGGAGCGGCCACGATGGTGCAACCCTGCGGCGTACTCCCAGCGATGCGCGACTTGTTTCGCGAGAGCCTCCCACACCAGCCGGCATCGGCGATGTCACGACGTCCCAGCATCTCTTCACTCTGCGAAGCTGGGCGCCACATCCGCTGATTCACCCCACAATGGGCGCGCGTCGCAACATCCGACGAGACTCGTGGGGGTCATGCCAGCACACCGTGGTGCGTCGTGCGAGCGCGTCGTGACTCGGATCCGGTGAGAGCTGGAAGCGCCTGTGGCGGCTGTGGCGGTTGGTGAGAGTTGGCGAGGGCCGCGCCGAGTCGTGCGTTCAGATTCACGGCAAAAGCAAACAGGCCACGGGTCTCATATGCAGAACACAATCGCAGCGGCATTGAATCGTGGACGCCGCCACTGCCGGCGCTGAAGAACGCCTGACGCCCAATTGCTCCATCGAAAGTTGGAGACGACTCCACATCCTCCGGGGCCGACATCGTCCCTCAGTCAGTTGACCCTTGACCTTGTCCGGACGATTGTGCAAGGCGCAGTTGCGAATCGTCCATTCTTATCATCAATCTCGGGTCAAGCCTCCAGTCCCTCATCCGCACAGTCACACCAGTCACACCAGACCAGTCACACGTCACTCGTCACTCGTCACACCACACCATGCCCACGCCTCCCTACCCCCTCCACCCCAGCGTCGTCGACCGGCTCGACCCCCAGTGCAAGGCCTTGTACAACGAGCACATCATCCACCAGCAGCAGGTCCACTACCAGCCCCTCGAAGCCTCGCGCGCCAGCGGCGTCCTCCTCCCCGGCGCCGGGCCGCTCGTCCCCGTCGGCAAGACCGCCGACCACGCCATCCGGCGCCGCGAGAGCGCCGGGCCCGACGTCGCCGCGCGGTGCTTCACGCCGGACGGCCCCGCGCCCGCGCCGGGCTGGCCGGTGCTGGTCTACTTCCCCGGCGGCGGCTGGGTGATTGGCAACATCGACACGGAGAACGCGGTGGCGACCAACATCTGCGCGAGGGGGCGCTGCGTGGTGGTGTCGGTCGACTTTCGGTATGCGTTCCCAACTGGCATGACCTACACGCACAACGATAAAGGCTCACGGCTGCAGACTCGCGCCAGAGAATCCCTTCCCGGCGGCCGTCGACGACGCCTGGGAAGCCGTCCTCTGGGTGCTCGGCCCGGGCGAGGACACGCTCCATCTGGACACGTCCAAGATGGCCGTCGGCGGCTCCTCCGCCGGCGGCAACCTCGCGGCCGTCGTGTGCCAGCGCGCCGCGGCCCGCGGCTCGCCAGTCTTCCGCCTCCAGCTCCAGTCCGCCCCGGTACTGGACAACACCGCAGACACCACCAACAACGCCTCCTACGCCGAAAACGAGCACGCCCCGGCTCTGCCCGCGGCCAAGATGCTCTGGTACCGGGACCTCTACCTGCCCGACCAGCGGCAGCGGAGCCACCCCGAGGCGAGCCCGCTCCTCTGGCCGGGCGACTGGTCCGCGCTGCCCCCGGCCGTCATCGTCCTCGGCGAGCTGGACGTCCTGCGGCACGAGGGCGAGCTGTTTGGCCGGAAGCTGGCGGACGCGGGCGTCCGGGCCGACGTGCACGTGCTGAAGGGCCAGCCGCATTCGTTCCTGGCCACGGCTGGCGCGCTGGAGGATGGCCGCCGCGCGGTTACGTGGTTTTGCGACGGCATGCTGAGTGCAATGTACGGATCGTAGGCCAATGTCGGATCGTAGGCGTAGACAAGTAGCGCCTCCGCCTCTGTTGGACATTAAATACACGTTACCGATGTGCATACACGTACCGATATACAATGCTTGGCAGCCGGCAGCCGACAACTCCTCCTCCCGCGAATATCTACCGATCCGCAGTCCCTGTCTGCGCAAACTCGCCCAGCACAGGCCCCCGCCGCGGCGTCAGCACGCCTCCCGCCTGCGCCTCCCAAATGGACGCTTCAGCAGACGTCGAGGGCACCTCGCGGACGGCAGGGGCCCGAACCTTTGCCGCCCCCGTCGCAATCTGCGTCTCCAGCTGCTCGAGGCGGCTCTTCCTAGGCGCTCCCTTCTGCCACGCGCGCGTGCCCTTGTCGAAGACGTCGTCCATCTCCTCGAGCGTGTATCCCTTTGTCTCGTGCGCCGCCAGGTACATGTGCACGAAGGCTGCGGCGATGACTGGGCGTCGTTAGCTTCGTCCGACTCTCGTACGGGCCGGGTACTTGCAGGCTCCAAATATGTAGTAGGTCTTGTAGCTGTGGAATTCATATCAGCTACATGTCCAGGTTAGTAGGGAACCAGCTCTCACTTGACATCCCATACTGCGGTGCAAAGACGTTAGTTTCGTGCGCCGAGGCTGCACCTGGACAACGTACAAAGGGGCGGCACCGCAAACGCCAGTGCCATGTTAAACAGCCAGTTGGTCGCCGTGCTGACCGACACGCCCTTGGCTCGAATCCGCGATGGGAAGATCTCAGCGGGATACGTCCAGGACGTCGGCCCCCAAGTCGTCGCAAACGTCGCCACAAACAGGTACGAGCAGACCACGATCCCATACGAGGCAGCGCGGTTTCCCACAACGACCCACGTTATGTCCTTGTTGTCCGCCGTTCTCGTCTCTTCCGTGTTCGGCTGCCCGTAGTATTGCTGCAGCGCGCCTGTCAAGCCCGGTCAGAGAGACTAGCCCAGCCGAGGGAGAGCGGTGCCCACCGGATATGAAGAGCCAGGTCATCATCAGAAACGACCCAATGACGAGCGACGGGCGCCGCCCCCATTTATCCAGGAACAGAATGGCAGGCAGCGTAAAGACAACATTGATAATGTACTGGATCGACGCCGTCAGGAGCGGCGACCCAATCTGGGCGCCCTCCATGACGTACACGATGTAGTCTGCGGCAACGTCAGAGCACCCTCGTTACGCTCTCCCAGGGGGGACTCACACATCATGATGTTCATCCCGCAGAGCTGACTCCACGCCTGGATGCTCATCCCCAGCACCACCCGCTTCAGCATCGGCCTGCGCACCAACGCCGCGAAGCTGCCGTCGGCGCACTCGCGCTCGAACCGCAGCGCGTCCTCGATCTCGCGATACTGCGCCAGGACCCTCGCGTGCCGGATGTCGCCGCTCCCGTGCAGGTCCGCCAGCACGAGCAGCGCCTCGTTCCAGCGGTCCTTGGACGCCAGCCAGCCGGGCGTGTACGGGCAGAAGAACAGCCCGGCCAGGAGGACCCAGGCCGGCACCATCTGGACGCCCCAGGGGATGCGGAAGGCGGCGTTCGGCTGCTTCTGGTCGTGGGCGCCGCCGCCGATGCTCTCTGCGACGCCGTACTGGATGAAGTATTGGATCAGGATGCCCCAGGTGATGGCCCACTGCTGCAGGCTTCGGACACGTTAGCAGAGCCTCTCCATCCCGTTCGAAGCACACCAACCTGACGACTCTTCCTCGAATCTCCTTGGGCGCAATCTCAGACTACCTCAACAGTCAGCCATGCATTCCATAAACACAAGCCCTCTGCCAGAAACACCGGCCGCTCACCTGATAGATCGGCACAACAGAG
Organism: Tolypocladium ophioglossoides CBS 100239; assembly: GCA_001189435.1. Lineage (NCBI taxonomy): Eukaryota > Fungi > Ascomycota > Sordariomycetes > Hypocreales > Ophiocordycipitaceae > Tolypocladium > Tolypocladium ophioglossoides. The sequence goes on along the minus strand of LFRF01000011.1, from coordinate 621,776 downwards.
CTCACAATACCAACACACACCCCCGCAACCGCCCGCCCAGCACACAGCATGGGGATATTCTGCGCCGCGCACTGAATCACACTCCCCACGATCCAGAACACACAGCTAATCTGCAGCGCCACCTTGCGCGACAGCCTGTCCGCGAGCACCGACGACAGCAGCGAGCCAAAGAACGATCCCGCGGGCATTGACGCCGTGATAGCCCCCTGCGTGTACGACACCGGATGGCCAAAGTACTGCTTGTACGCCTGCGTCCCGAGAACGCCGGACATGGACGATATGTCAAAGCCGAAGAGCACGCCGCCTGTAGGACGGTGACGTGTTAGATGATTGGCCCGTCAGCGTTTCACCAAGACGATCCGGGGACTTGCCTATGGCCGCAAAGGAGCAGATGAGGTAGACATTCCTCGCTCGATACATGGTGACTGGTGGCCAGGGCACTCAAGCCGTGGCCGTATTCGCAACCGAGCTGCGAAGGGGCACCTTCTTCAATTCATCGCGGATCGATAGAGTTCGGATCTTGGTGAGCGGATCCAGCGGCGCCTCGTTGAGCTAACGTCGATTGACTTTGCTGCAAGGCCGTCCAGCCAACTCAAATCCAACCACGGCCCAATCGTAGGCCGCTGGAGTTCTGTAACGCTCATCGATGCAGAGAAATGCGACGGTATTCAGCGAGGTGGTTCCGGTGTCCTCTCCACATCTCCGCGTCAAGCGGAGCATGCAATGAGGAAAAGGGGTGGTAAAGCCACCGAGCCACTAGTCAAGACAACCAAGACGAGTCTTCTTTGCTTGCAAGGCTGATCTCGCGAGAGACATGGCGGGCACATCTATCTCGGGACCAGCGTACCCTGTGAGAAAGTCAGCAAGGCTCGTCGGTGAGTCTCCAATCACTCGTAACGACCAGGTCACTGCAGGCGTTAGTAACCCAAGAGACAGGGGAACTCGATCGATTTCTTCGGCCGCTCAGCCAGATTATGCCGACGCCCCAGGCACGCCCGCCAAGCAGCAAACAGATGGCCTTGCCATCACAGCAATCGGTGCTAGTCGTGATATCGTTACAATACATGCGCAACTCCAGTCGCCGTTTTCGCCATCTAGTCCTTTCCGTAATCGGTTATCCTGTCCTCTATGAAATGCCGTCGTGGTGTACCCGAACGCCGTGTGGTATCTCTTCAAATGCCGAGGAAGCCGCCGTGCCATGCTCTCAGTCCGAGCAAGGTCCAAGAGTCTGTTCGTGAACGTGCTTGAGGTACGCTCGCTGCATCCGGAAGGATGAGTAGTCGCCCTTGAGGATCTCGTCGAGGATGCCGCCCTTGTCGGGGTGTCTCGCAATCTCGTTCATTCTGTCACGCAGGGTGAGGTAGGCATCGTGGAATCGTGCCAGGATCGCCGCGGTGTTTGACGAGCCGCCTGAAATGTCATTCGAGGGGTTGTTCGGGTCAATGATGGAGAGACGACCCAAGTTCTTGTAACCAAAGGTCTCGACCTCGGACTAGACGGAAAGTCAGCTTACCGGTTTAATGAGTCCAAGGGGCGCGAAGCGAGCCAGCTTACCTTGCGTATGTATCCCACGGGACGCGTCAGGGAGATGGCATTCGTCTGATACTGGAAATGACGACCGTAGAGCTCGAAAAAGTCGAGCAGCAACTCGCCAAGATGATGCGCGGGCTTCATGCTGCGGCTTTGGACCTGAGGCATGACCTGCAGCATGCTAACCACGAGGCAGATGACGGAGAAGCCGCCGATGCCACCGTTGACGGGCTCGTTGAGGCCACGCATCAGGAGAAAATGCTTGATCACGGTGACAAGGATTGGCATGACCGGATACTGGGCCTTCCACGCCAGAAAGGTGTCGACGGCCCCCACGCCGCCGAGGTTCTCGAAAGACACATCCACTTTCAAGCCCGTGAGTCTATCAACGAACTTGACCAGCGGGATGCGAGCATGCGCGATAACTTCAATAGAGTCACCGTCTGCCACACCCTGCGCGATGAGAAACTTCTGGAACTTATATAGCCAACTCTTTGCACCGAGGTATGTCGGCGGCCCTCCCTTCATGAAACTGGCGGAGCAGACGACGAGATCCATATCGGCCGTGGGCAGGTAGAGGCCAGACATGAAGGATCCGAAGGGATGAACCTGCGCGGAGGCAAAGTTGCGTCCGTCGCGTCTCATGGCCTTTTTCAAGTTCTCTACAAGGTTATCCCGGATACGTTGCTCGAAGTCTTTGGGGCGCACAAATTCATAAAAGTCGATAATCTCCTTGTGCAGCCTATAACAGCATGTCAGATGCAAAGGTCAGACGGCGGCGGGGGGAAGGACGTGGGGGAAGTTTAGGGGGGGCCCATGAATGGTTAGCTTACCGAACAGACATGTTGAGCTCGGCGGAGTGGTCGGCCGTGCTCCATGGGCAGGGCTCCTCGTTCTTCTTGGGCTGCCAGTTTGGCACCAGCAGGCCCTTGGATGGCTTCATGCTGAGCTTCTTAAGCTGGCCGTAGTCGGGAGGCTTGATCACGTCGTCGGCTGTGCGCTTGCGTGAGCCGAGTGGGCCAGAGCGATCTTGTGCCGCGAGGTCGCTATTGCTGGTCGTCGCGGGGGCCTTTGGTGCGTCGACGGGTAGGCGATCAGGCAGGCGATCAGCTCGTGGGCCGGAGGGAGGGCGGGGTGGAAGACTGGTCGACGGCTGCAACGGCTGCGACGGCTGCGACGGCTGGGGCGCGTCGTCGTCGTCTTCGTCGCTGGTGAGGTCAAACGAGATGAAGTCCTCGGCCTCGGGAGGGGTGTCAGTGTTTGGCTTAGTCTCTTCCACTCGCGCCTTGCGAATGAGCTTGACCATGTCCCTTTTCTTGCGCGTGGTCTCGTCAGGGCACGGAAGTGCAGTGTACGGATCAGGGTTGGACCACTTCGCAACAGCGTCGGCAGAATCACCATTTACGCGCGTGCGGGCACGCTTCCGGACCGGGTTCTCTGATTCAGGCTCGGACGACTGCGACGAAATTTCCATGTCAACCTCGTCGTCGTCCGACAGCTCATCCAAGTTGCGAAACTTGGCGCCGGCCGTGACGTCGTGAAGACGCTCCTCGGGCAGCGAGTACGTCTGGCCCGAAATCAAGGCTCGCTCCGAGGGGTGAGGCGGCGGCTGCCAGCGAGCGCGGTTCGGATTGCGGCCGCGGGCCTGGTTGTGGCCGCGGCGTTCCCTGCGAAAGACGCCTCTCTCTGGCCCGTTGATGGGCGTGAAGCTGATGGGTGCAATGCCAGACGGCTTTTCGACGCGAAAGGTGAAGTCGCCCTGCGGGAAATAGGGCTGGGCCCTGTCAGGTGCACGATACGGATCATGTGCGCGATGTGAATCAGATGCACGATACGGGTCGGAGGCACGGTAGGAGTCGTAGCCCTGGTAACGAGGAGCGCGGTCGCGACGGTCGTCGCCTGGACGCCAGCTGTCGTAGCCTGGCGATGGAGGCCGATGCCTGCTGCCGCCGTCGCGGTCGTCGCTCCGCCACGCTGACTGGTCGTTGCGCGACATCGTGAGGGGATGTCGTCTGCGCGACGTGTTGCGTGCGATGTAGGGAATAGAGGATGCGCGAGATTGATGAGGCAAGAAAACTCGTCGCGACTTTTCGCAGCGCAAAGGCCTGCCGTGCTGCGACTCAGCGAATCACTAGGCCAGCGAGCGGGGTGCTGGCTGAGTCAGCTGTCGGCACCCAGCTCCCGACCGACTTGGGCTCGTGCGTGTGATTCACCCACCACGCTCCTGGGCAACGCATGTGTATGTCTTACGCGCGACTGCAGATTGCTATGTCGGGTTCGTTTGGTTGATTTTCACGCATTCGGCAAACAAGGTGGCCGGCCGGCTCCACGCTTGCTCGCTACACACCCCAAACCACAGGTCGTTCTGACGCTGCCACCACCACCGTCACAGATCCCACCACATCACCAAGTGCCATACCAAAGCCCCCCTCGCAGCTGTTAGCTCCCGGTACGCCAAGAGAGCGCTCAGGTGCATAGAAACACCAGGTGCCGGCCTCAAACCACTCGACTCTCCTTGCAGCCATGCTCGATGGGAAATTCCTCCGTGCGTTCATCCCAGGCGATCCATAATGGCCTTCCAGTCCTGCCTGCTCGCCCACTCCTCCCACGATGTCATCGGGCACTCGACTCCAGCCTTTGCGGGTTAGCGCGTCAGACTGAACTCGTTGCTTGGATTAAAGCACGGGATTTCTCACCAGTCTTATGTCGTCAGCCGTCAACAACTCCATCCCCCCGTCGTAGCCCGGATCGGAGCTGTAGAAGAACATGAGCGCCACTTCGATGCCAGCATCTGTATCTGGCGTCGCGGCAATCATCTGCTCCTGTGTGACTTCTTTGAAGCTCACAGAATGCCCTGATATGCGGCCCCATGTTGCTAGGAAATCGGTCCAACTGCACGTCGTGCCGGCTGCCATGTAAGCCTTTCCAGCGGGCAGTTGGTGGACAGCGTAGACAAAGTTGCCCATGTCGCCAACTGGGTCAAAGTGAGGCATCATCTTGTCAGGGGAAGTCGGAAACCTCATTTCGATGCTTCCATCTGGTTGCTAGACATGGGGTTAACTCATGTCATCTCCTTGCACAACATGCCCACCGGGCCACTTTGAGCGACAATATTCACCGTGAAGCTCACCTTTCCAAAGTACGAATGTGGCAGGATATTGAAACTCGTAAAGAAATAGCCGGTATGGATGCACGACATCTTGGCTGCAAGCCCGGGGTGCTTTTCCTCGACGTAGGTTGGGAAGATGTCGGCCTTTGCGTCGAAATGGTAGAGCTCTTTGACTCTGCCGCCGCTGCATTTCTCAGCATGGCTCAAGGTCGAAACAAGGAAGCCATTGGCATCGAGGGAGGCGACGGTCCCAGCGGCTGCGTCGGCAATGTTCTTGCCCTGCTGGCGCTCGACGTCCCCGGCGAACTGGCGGCACGAAATGCCTTGCGCCTTTGCCGCCTCTCGGCAGTCGGGGCGGAAGAAAGGCTCCCAGTAGTTGGTGACGCTGAATATGACATTGGCGCCGGAAAGGGCCGACTCGAGGCTGGAAACATCTCCGAGGTCCGCCGCGACAAGCTCGGCGCCCAAGTCGGCGAGCTTCGCGGCCGCCGGAGAGGAAGTGTCTCTGGTGATGGCGCGGACACGGAAGCCGGCTTTCAGGAAGCGCCGGGCGACGGAACCGCCCTGGTTGCCCGTCGCCCCGATGACGCACGCAAGCTTCTTGTTGTCCGACATGTCTTGCAACGGGGATGTGAATGCTGACGGCCCGGGTGCAAAGTGTAGGAGCTACTGAGTCTGCCGGGTGTCTGGTGTGATTCAACCAGTAGAGGCGAGCAGGCGATCGTGCTCAGCTGCTTCCACTGCCACAAGCTGATGGGGTCCGAGGACGGATGTGGTATAATAGGTCAAGAGCAGAACGTCAAAATGGCACGAGTCGACAACCATCAATATGACTATGAACGGAGCACGAATGCGTATAAAGGACAAACATCATCTACAGTCACCTGCGCTCAGCATTCCACACAATTCGCTTGAGGGGCACGACACCATCGGTTCGAAGCTATAATAGTTCGGAGGCCCGGCAGCCTCGCTTGCGGAGGCGGAGTGATGGCTTCCAAGTTCCAGCGCCGACTTGGAACTAATCCGTACAACTAATTAGCTCCCCACCCGGGAACAACTCTCGGTTGGAAGGCGGGCAAATGGCAGCAGCCGCAGCCACAGCACTATCCAAGGCCTAGTCTAGGTCGAGAATCAAGCGTGCGTGCCAATGTCGCGACCGGCGAGCGGGGAGAAGGATTCAACAATGCCACGTATCTCGCACTCCATCCGTCCATCCCCATTCCGGTTCTCCTTCCGCGGATCCGCCCACCTCCGTAGTTGACTTTGCAAGCCAATGATGATCGTGTCTCGACGGGTAAAGGAAGATGTTCCCTGCTTGCCGTCAACTGGGCGGAAGATTAGCTCCAACATCTCCAGAGTAATCCGTACCCGTACCGTGTTCGACGACGCCTCCACTCCACGGCGACCGTCCTCAGCGAACCATGTCCGGGCCAGCGCAGCGAAGCGGCGGAGGACGGTGCAATGACCCGAGTTTGTGCCTTGGACCGTTGGACGTGCATGAACCCATTGAGAGCCACATACACGGGTTACAAGTCACCGAGAAAAGTCGGCCATGATTGGACGCTTTCGGGCTGCATGAAGCGGCGTGTAAACTACTTCATGGCGTGACGCATGGTACGAGCAAAAGTACATACGTTCGAGCCTCGACAAACGGGCGTGCTGAGAGTGCGAGCAAGCTCGGTCTCTCAAGGTTGGCCTGACTGCCCGCCATGGGTGTCCGTGTCCCACTGATCTTGATTAATACCCGTCCGTTCTGGTACTTCGGCGGTGCTTCCCTTCCGTCACTTCGCTTCTTCCCTCGCATAGTCCTTCAATTCTGCTCCTTGTGTAAAATGGCTGTTGGCGCTGCCGCGACGCGCGACAATTGACCGGCTGCCCCTCATGTCTGCTCCGAAACCTGACCACGGGTCCGGGTCTACGGCGCCGGATGCGGCCCCCTCCGGCCCGGTGGCGCCCGAGACCGATCGGCGCTCGGCCGTCACGATCAACCAGCTGCTGAACCCTGCGGCCATTACAGAGGCCAGCCAGCCGACGGCGACGCCGCTCCAGGTTGACGTGAGTGTTTCCCCCCCTCCGACTCAGGAATGTGCTCATCAGCCCAGACGGAAGCGTACGACGATGCAGGCGGCGACGGCGACTCTGCATACGGCTCCGACCGCGATACCGCATTCACCGGCTCCGTGACCTCGTCCATATTCGACTACCGGTACGAGAACGGCCGTCGGTACCACGCCTACCGCGAGGGCCAGTACGTCCTGCCCAACGACGCCCAGGAACAGGAGCGCCTCGACCTGCAGCACCACATCTGGCGCCTGCTCCTCGGCGGCCGCCTGTACACGGCGCCGCTGCCGCCGCCCGAGACGGCCCCCAGCCTGCGGATCCTCGACCTGGGCACGGGCACGGGCATCTGGGCCATCGACATGGCCGACGAGTTCCCCTCGGCCGACGTCTCCGGCGTCGACCTGTCGCCGATCCAGCCCGAGTGGGTGCCCAACAACTGCCGCTTCCACGTCGACGACTACGAGGACCAGTGGACGTGCCGCGACAACGAGAGGTTCGACTACACCCACGGGCGCGCGCTGAGCGGCACGTCGTCGGACTGGGCGCGCTTCTACAAGCAGGTCATGGAGAACCTGGTTCCCGGCGGGTTGGTCGAGATGCAGGAGTACGACGCGTGGATCTTTAGCGACGACGACAGCTGCAACCGCGCGCCGTGGACAATGGAGTGGGTGGACAAGCTGGACGCCGCGAGCAAGATGTACGGCAAGCAGATCAACGTGGCCAGGCACCACAAGCAGTGGATGATTGATGCGGGCTTCGAGGACGTCCAGGAAGTGGTTCGCAGGGTATGTCCGACATCTCTCCTTTCTTGTGCTCTGCAAGGGAGCGCTGCACTCGATATTCGTCGTGCTAACGAGTGGCCGCTGCAGATACCCATCGGCCCCTGGGCCAAGGATCCCGTCCTCAAGGAGCTCGGCCGGTTCGAGCTCATCCACATGCAAATGTCGGTGGACTCACATACGCCGGCGCTGTTCACGCGGGTCCTGAACTACTCGTCGGAGCAGGCACAGGTGCTGATGGCGGGCGTCAAGCGCGAGTTCAGGAATCGAGACCTGCGGTTAATCACAAGCTTCCGCTTCATAACCGGGCGGAGACCAGCAGCCGGCATATGACTGCCGCGTCACACACGCCCCGGCAGAGCCAGCGTATCTTTCGCCCCCTCGATGCTTGCGCAGGTCCTCCAAGTGCACGAGAGGGCGGCGCCCCCGTCCGCAGCAGCCCATGAGCAGCTGTGACACGTGCTCGACCAGGAATTCCTTCCGGTATCGGCATTCACTAAACCGGGTCTGTACCTAAACCGGTCGAAACGGGCCCCATGATTGAGAGGCCATCCATCGCCGTCGCCGTCTTGTACAAGGGCATATGCTGGGGGATATGGTTCCGTAGCCGCCGAGTTCTCCTCCGTAGGACGAGGTATTTCTGATAAACATGAACATGAACCCAAACTTGACGTCACTGGATGAAATGACTTTTTGCAAGATGAGTTGATCGCGACGTTCAGAGGAGTCCGGGGCTAGACGGCAGGTTCAACGTGAACTTTGGGAGCTTGTGCGTGATGTCACGCCTGCGTTATGTGCTCCGTACCTATTCTGCGCCAAGAAATGGGGATGCATGCCTCGCGCCGCTAAGCCCCACTTGGCGACGCCTTACGCCCGACTGCTGAGCGTGAAGGCGTGAACGCAGGGAAGGCGAGTGAGCTCATTATTGCCGAGAAGCTCAACTTCAACTTCATTCTCACGACCAGCCTCACGGGCCAAGATACTCATCCATATCGCAGTAGCAGTCTCACCCCCTGGGGGCTCCTGCATCGCCTCTTCAGTTGTTCTTCACACACCGTCGTGTCCTTGTAAGGGCGACGGCCTTCACGATGAGTCAAGATGTCGAAAGCGGGAGCAAGCGCGCGGCCGAAGTGAGCGAGGCCATGCTCAACGTGCCCGGCTACGCCGACGACTCCATGTTCCTTGTCATCCGATACGGCGAAAAGGCCAAGGTAAAGCGCGCCCATTCACAGACATCCACTTGAGTGTGACAAACGGCACTGACAGGGCCCGCCAGCACACCCTCCGCCAGTGCGACTGGGACGAGCTCCAGAGCACCCTCGGTCAAATAACAGACCTCTGGATCAAGTCCGGCGGCGGCGGGCACACGCCGCAGCCCGGCTCGCCCGACGAGCGCTACGCCAAGTCGGCCGAGCTGAGGGCACACGCGTTTGACATCGTCAAGGACTTTCCCGACCTGGCCCGTGACTTTGACCGCTTCATGGCGGCCTGCCAGGCGACTACGGCAGCGATGCGGCGCTCTGGCAAGAAATAGCTGTGAGGGCACAGGCATGGCGTCCCGGCAGGGTTAAGAGGCTTGCGGTTGGAGTCTCACGTTCGTTTGGTATCTGTTCATTGTTCCATGTCAAGTAGCTTAATGCAGAATGTGCTTGATTTGGCCACTACAATCTATAGTTCACCAATTACCCTTTCCAAGTGCGCCGTGTCCCATTATAATCTCATCGTGAGGCCTCCCGCACTCTTAACTCCATCACCAATATCCATGGTCCAATGTCCATTCATAAGCCAAAAGGCGGCCAAGGCGGTCAGTGCTTGCGTTCCTTCTTAGAGCAGCATGGCAGTCAAGGCGACGGCAGCGCCCAGTCCCAGCCAAACGTTCTGCACGCTCGCAAACACCGCGCCGGCAGTCGGCGTCGGGGCCCCGGTGCCGGACGTGGGCTGAGGCGGCACCCCGGTCCCGCTGAGGGTGCTGAGGGTCGTCGCGTTGCCGGTCGAGTTGCCTGAGGGAACGGCAGAGCCGGACACGGACGAGGCACAAGTCGTGCAGACCGTGACGGTTGCGTTGCCAGTCTGGGTCGACACCGGGGGGGTGACGATGGGAGTCGTGTTCCCGGTGGCAGTGGTGTTGATACCGGTACCGGTAGAGGTAGTGGTTATCGGCACGACGGATGATGCTGGCGACGAGACGGTGGTCCCGGAGGACACGCTCGGAACCGAGGACACGGATGACGCCGGCGACGAGACGGTGGTCCCGGGGGACACGCTCGGGACCGAGGGCACGGAGACGGAGCTCTGGCCCAGGACAGGAGCGGCCAGGAGGACAGAGAGGATCGTGGCGGCACGCATTTTGATAGTGAGAGCGGTGGAGTGCTGAGTGTGTCTTGAGTCTTGAGTTATGGCGGCTTTGAGAGTTATGCAAGATGAGATGAAAACCTGTTCCTTCACGGAACGGGAGGCTTCCTTTATAGCAACGCAACCGCCTCGCAACGGAGCGTCCGATCACAGCGAGGTTAATAACAGGCCCAACTCTGCGGAGGTTTGCGGCTGGCAGACTCCAGTGCTCCACGTCACCCTCCACCACCTCGCTCGGCCGTGCTCCATCCCCAGCGGCATTTGGCGTCGCCACCGGGGCTGTGATGCCATTGTCGGTGCGGTGCGTGTGCGTCAGCCGGCTCTGCGCAGTTTCACATTGGAAGGCAGATGCCACTAGACCCGGAAAACAGCCAAGGCGATCTTCCCGGTACGTACTCTTGGCCCCGAGTCAGCGTCGAAGAAAACTTGGGAAGCCCGCTGGAGCACTGGGCCACCATCACCAGATAGGACGTCGGACGCCGCTCGCGGCTGATCTGCCTCTGCCGCGTACGTCTGCGGTTGCAGGAGCCACCGAATCGCCGTTTTCTTTTGCCAGCCCGTCAGCGGGCCGCTGGCCGGGTCTGGCGGCGACGGTGGTGGTGCAGCAGCCAGGGCCGCTGAGCAGATCCCGCCAGATCGTTGGTCGATGCCCCCCAACGTGCGTCAGCCCCGCCACCACCAGCGGCAGCCAGGCCAAGAAGCGCAGTCTGGGCATCAAGGTGGCTCGGTCTAGCGGCACATGGCAAGGCCTTTTGCGTTCTTGGCAGCTGCCGTTGGTACGTACGGAGTACGTCACCAGCGTGAAAAATCCTCCGTTCTATTTTTGGACGAAACGCGCGTAGCTGTGAATGAGATCGACGACGGCTGGTTCGCTCGGTACCGGGCAATTCGTGCCGTCCCAGGTCGCAATTCATGCCTTGGCGGTCGCGTTCCATCAGCAGCCGCTCAATAGCTGAACGCGGGTTGGGGGTTGTGAAGCGGTGATGCTCAGCTGCCGGCTAACATCACGGCCTGGTGAGTGCTTGGGTGAAGAACGCGCAATCCCACCGCCGCGAATGAGATAATTCTGGGGGCCGTCTTTTCCCTCATATTCTGGAAATATATTTTTAAATTCAATCTTTTAAAATAAAACGACGGCCTTGGCGAGTGCCGCTCTTGGCTTGCAGTGCACTGGACTCGGCCGGCGGGGCTCTCTTCTGTACGGTTGTCAACGCAACGGCTGGTCTCGGCACCGCTGTTAACGTGCAGACTCCGCAGAGAATTTGATCAATAGCAGCACAAGTGAAATACGTTCGTGTGACGAATGGCCCTCGCCAGTCAAAGTAATTCTCCATTGCGACGTCATTTCCAAAGTCTGCGTGTTGTGCGAGGAGAGCTCTTCCGTGCAAGTCGGTGATGCCTCACGAACCAGGCACCCACTTCCGAGCTCTAGCTGGTTGGTGCCCCTCAAGCCACACCACGCCAGCTGAGCTGTCCTCCGGCAGCTATCGCAACGTCCAGATCCAAAACCACCACGCGCCATCGCACTCCCACGTCGGACCCTCGACTCCGCTCGCCCTTCCCTCCCTCCTCGCCTCTCCTCACAGCGCGCCACCATGTCCAACTTCTACGGCGCCCAGCCCAATAACCCTGCCCCCTCCTACGGCGCCCCGCCTCCCGCAGCCGGTGCCGCAGCCCAGAACCTCCAGTTCTACCCGTCGTCCTACTCCCCCGCCGTCTCGGGCGCCGCGACGCCTCAGCAAGCCGCTTATGGGTACGGCGGCGGCGCTGCCGCCTCGGGCACCTTCGGCGCGGGCGGGCAGTCCGGCTTCGCGTCCGCCGGGTTCGGCGGCGCCGGCGTGTCGGGTCGTATGGGCGAGCAGGGCGGGCTGCGGACAGGCTGGCTAGCGGCATTCTCGACAGAGGGCTACGATGGGGAGCCACCGTTGTTGGAGGAGTTGGGTGTCAACTTCAGACACATCCAGATGAAGGTCTGTACACGCCGTTTGCGCCACGTGGGGCCCGGGCGCTGACTTGCTGCGCAGACGCTCGCCGTTCTCAACCCCTTCAAGCACATCGACCAACACTTGATGGACGACTCCGACCTCGCCGGCCCCATCCTCTTCTTCCTCCTCTTCGGGACCTTCCTGCTCTTCTCCGGCAAGGTCCATTTCGGCTACATCTATGGCCTAGCCCTCCTCGGCTCCACCTCATTACACATGATCCTCTCCCTCATGTCGCCGTCCGACCCGCAAGCCTCACAAGACTTCCACCCACAATACAACGACCCATCGGCGCAATCGCCAGGACAGCAGGGCGGCCACTTCTCCGCGACCCTCACGTTCCCCCGCTCAGCCTCCGTCCTCGGATACTGCCTGCTGCCCATGGTAGCAACCAGCCTGTTTGGCATCGTGGTGCCCATGGACACGACCCTGGGCATCATCCTGACGAGCGCGGCCATCGTCTGGTGCACCTACAGCGCCAGCGGCATGTTCTGCGCCGTCGGCAGGATGAAGGGCATGAGGGGTCTGGTGGCCTACCCCCTGGCGCTCTTCTACGTCGGATTCGGCATCATGGGCATCTTCAGCAGCAGGGGGAGCGGGTCGTTGGCGAATGCGGCCGCCAAGTTGAATGTTTGAGATGGGCACGGAATGAATGTGGACAGGGGCGCAACTACGGCGCATGGCGATGGCACGTTTCGTACGTGAGTCCAAGACGGGCAATGGGAACGGTTCAAAGCGGTGTTCGGCGGGCTCGTACAGAAAATAGTGACGGATGCAGTTCGCAGCCTGTCTCGGGGTACAGCATCACATATGTGGGCGAAGACTGGGACATGTACATTAACACTTGAGCATGCCTATGATTGACCAGGGAATTCACCTGGAAAGTGAAGCTTCGGGATAATGCCAATGTCGCCGAGGAGAAAAGAATCACCATTTTATTCAACAAAGACATCTCTAGTACAGTCTCGAAGTGCGCCCGTGCAATTGTGCTCCGATGTTCCAAGGTCCACTCCTTCATTCTCATGTCAGCCTTCATCCCACCGACTCGTCTTCCTCCGACTTCTCTTCCCCAGCAGCCTCAATTCGCTAAGTCGATGTTATAATGGCGAGTCTTCTCTTCTCGTTTCCACAAAGCTGGCCTGGACGGAAAAGGCCGCCGTGCAGTCAGGTGCTGCACCTTTCTCAAGAATCACCCCGCCCTGTTCAATTCCCCAGCGGACGCCTTCTTCCAAATCATTAAACTCCTCGCAATATAATATAATCTTCCTCCATCTTCCTCTAGGCGCCGTTGATGCCGTTGACGCCGTTGGTCTTGGACGCACCGTCGGCCACGCCCACGAGGATTGAGAACTGTCCGCCGGCATCGGCAGCGATAATACGCTTGCCACGGATAGCCGTATTGTCAATCACAGTAGGAGTGTGGATGTCATCGATGGTGCCTTGGCCAGTTTGGTAATTGGCCGAAAAGCCCCAAGAGTATACCTTGCCGTCACGGGAGACGGCAAAACTGTTGTCTGTTCCGGCGGCAACAGACGAAATTTTGGCAATTCCTGGTAGCATGTTAGCTCCTCGCTTGGCAATCGGGGTAGGGCGAAATGGATACATGCCTTCCAGTTGAGTGGGCTTCATCAGGATGCGGGGATTGTTCCGCTCGTCGAAGATGACGTTGTCCTTGTCAAGGTCATCGAGTTCGAAACCAACTTGGTATCCGTCGACGCGGCCCCATGCGAGAAGCTCGCCGTTGTCTGAGCATGCCAGGGAATGGTGGACGCCGCCGTCGATGTCGGTGATTTAGTAGTCTTCCAATTGAGTGATCTTTATTGGCTTGAGAATGACTGCGTCGGCCTCACCAGCCCCCTGGCCTCCAATCTCGCCAAAGTTGTTCAAGCCCCAGCCCCAAACGCAGCCATCCTTGTCCAGGGCGAAGCTGTGATACGAGCCACAGGCAATCTTGACAATTTTACCACGAGGTAAGCCCATGCCCTGGGGAACAAGGGAGGACATCTTGTTGCGCTCAATGATTCGTCGGCCGAGCTGGTTCTGCTGGCCGCAGCCCCAGGCGACGACATTGCCTTTGTGGTCAAGGGCCAGGACGTGGTTTGACCCGGCGGCGAGAGCCTTGATGTTCTTCAACGACGGCAGAAGCATTGGTGTTAGCTGAACCTTGACGTTCTCCGTGAAGCCGAGGATCCCATCACTGGAGCGGAAGGTGCCCCATCCATACACCCGTCCGTCTTCGGTGAGGGCAAAACTCGCGCTGTCGCTGGCCACGACCTGGACAAACTTGGTTCCAGGCGCAAATGCCTCGTCAGACACAGCGCTCGGCGTGCTTTCATGGGGGTTGATGCCCGTGTCGTCCTCGTCTTCCGACTCGGAATCATTCTCGCCATCCAGATCGCGAAAGCCGCCGTCCCAGCTGGTGTCTCGTCCAAGCGCTCCTTGGTCGTTGACACCCCATGTGAGGATCTTGTCGTCGCGGGTCAGGGCAACGACGTGCATGCCGCCGCAGGCAATCTGCACAACGCCAACAGACTTGGCAGACAGATTATCATTCAGCCGGGGACGCTTCACGTCGATACGCTTCTTGCCATTGACGCGCCTACTACCCAGGCCCAGCTCGCCGGAGGTGCCTTCCCCGAAAACGTAGATGTCCAGGACTTGGGCAGGTGCGTCATTGACCTTTTTCCCGATCTCGACGTGGGTGCTCTTCTTTGCCCTTGGCTTTGCGGGCGCGACCACCGTCTTGGTCTTCTTGGCTTTCCGCTCCTCGACCTGGGGTTCGGGTTCGGGGGTAGCCTCGTCGTCGGCCTTGCGTTTCTTGGACGCGACTCCGTTGCTTAGTTGCTTAGCATCGTTGGGCTTTCTGGCAACCTTGGCGGGCTTCGCGGAGGGCTTCGCGGAAGGCTTCGCGGAAGGCTTCGCAGTCGTAGCGCCAGCGGCCTTCTTGGTCGTAGGGGCCGTTGTGGCCGTTGTGGCCGCAGCCTTTGCGCGTGTGGGCATCGTCTCGGGTGTGTTGTGAGACCCAAGGCGTCGGAGCTCGAAGCAATCCGATGCGGCGATGTATTGTGTAGGTTGCTGCGTGAGAAACAAAACTCGCTTTTCAGAAGGAGAACTAGCCTCGATCCTTACTGAAGACGCAAATGCGATGTGATGCGATGCTCTGATGGATGAACATGCGAAAATGCAAAGAGAAAACCGGGCAGGACGCGACAAGACACGCAGTAGATTTTTAGCTGCGATCGACGCACAGGGTCAGGGAGGCAGCTGGGATGCACCAGCAGCTTTGTTGCAGGGGTGCTTGCTGACCGCCTTGGACTGGTGTGTTGTTTGTCCGGCAGTAATTTCCCGCCGCCCAATGGAATCCATGGATTGCAGAAAACGACTCCGTGTTCTGCAGGCGGTGAGGGCACATGAGGCACACTTTCAGCACGCAACACAAGCCCACGTCAGGCGATCGATCGTTCGGCAGAAATCGCCTTTGTTGATGAAAGTCTGGCCTGATTTACGAAGTACGAGGACATGAGACACCACAGTCGCACCGAGGGAAACATCCATCCTGGCGAACTATGGCCGCACCCGCCTCGGGCGGATGTGTCACGATGGATGCTTTCTCTGTTAACTCCGACGCCTTTGTGCCCCCTTGGAGCCCATCTTTTTGTTCCCGCCCCGTACTCTCATTGTCCCCCATCTGTTCAACAAAGGGGCGATGAAATACAAAATTATCTTGTGATTCCCTGTACTACTGCTCCGCACAGCCAGCCTCCCTGCACCCAACCGAAACGCCGTTCCGGGCCACACCCTGTGACCAAATGATGCCGATACAAGCGAACCCCACGCCCTACAGTCGAACCCCTGTCATCGCTATTTTCTGGTCGTAAAGTCAATCTCGTTGGCAGGATTGTAGCCGCCATCACTGGCCTTTTCGCACGTGCAGAAGCCTAGACACGGCGAGGTCAGTACGTGCTTTGGTCTGTCTGGGACTGGCCTTTTGCTGCGGCAACTTACCAGCAGGACGGGAGCCACACTGGCATGTCGAGCCTGTCGGCGTGGTGTTCTCAGCGGCAGCTCGGTCACAGGTGCACTCGCCGGCGGGTCTGGCGCGGCACGAGCAGCGAGGGCCCTGGACCTTGTTCTCACTTCCAGCCTTGTCACAGGTACAGTGGAGAGCGGACTGCTTGCCGCAAGAGCAGGTTGCTTGCTGAGCTAAAGGCAAGGCCGTTAGAGACTGATTGCTTTGAGAGCCAGATAGATGCTTACCACAGGCGCATTCGGCGTTACCCTTGCCGCAGCAGGTGGAGGCCTTGATGGTCATGATGGATGGTGAAAGGGTGATGGGCGGCGGCGTGGATGTTGTAGAATGTGAGGAGGTGAAGTTTGTCTGACCAAACTGTTGTTGAATGTTGCACGGATTTACAAAGACATAAGGAGACGTGTCGTGGATGGTGACGTCTTTAATACTTACCGATGGGCCGATGTAAGGGCACTGCTGACCGGAAACATCGTGGCGCTGATTGGCGAAGTGTCATGAGGGCTAGGATTGACCAATCAGAGGCCAAGCATTTCCAAGCATCCTCACCGCTGACCTTGAGATACGGGTCCGGCTTACTCCATCATGGACAGGAGCATTGTTTCTTTAGACCTTTTTGGAGCGATGCCGGCCATTACTTCTGGGTCTCTAATATCTTGGATGGTTGTAGAATGAAGGCGGTGGATCTGTCGACAGCAGGGGCACTGCGACATTGGTTGTGGTATCTCAAATGCTACCCTAGACCACCGGCCGGAACCGTGTCGGCTGACAAGGTTTGATCCTGCCCACAGCTCGTCTGAACAAGGTTCTTGCGACAATGAAATTATACCAGAGTCAAACGGATCTGACGTGCTTGATGCCACCTTGCGTGCGCTGCTAGCTGTGGGAGATCACCGCGCTACCGCGACCTGGTGACTGTACGCACGAGTGGACTATCCCACTTCCTTGGATTCCCCATTACTGTATAGTATCAATGGCGTTGTCATGCATCGCGGAGAGCCGTCTGCATCGGCAGTTTCTACGGCTCGTGCGTCGACTGAGGGTATCGACTTCTAGTTTCTGTGATTGGCTTGTTTAAAGGCTGAATTCACAACACTTACGAGTAGTCTTAGGTCGTGGCGGCCGGGAGTTCAAGTGCCGACTGGTCCACTGTGCAACTTAAGCCACACATTATCCATCTTTTGTCACCCGCCCGCCTGCAGCTTTTCCAGGCTGCACATACACATTTGCCAGGGGTTGATAGCTGCCGGAGATGGACAGCCTTAAGGATGGAACTTGGAAGCAACGGATCCGCTCATCGGCAGCCGCTGGTGGGCCCAACGGCTGTGGGCGCCACCGTTGATAGGGTCGTGCGAAAGGAAGCACAGCATTCCATGTACGTGCAACATGCCTGATCCGTCCTTCAACCGAAACGCCCTCGACGGCCGCAACTGACTGACTTGGAAATGGTCTAGAGGGCTTCGCTCGGGCCATCGGTATCCCATTCGATGCATGCCATTCTTTCCCGCGTTGATCGGCATAAAACCTTGTCTCCCTAGGGCTTACTGCGCTAGCTGTCTCACCGGCTTTTGCGATGCTTGCTTTTCCTTCATCCCCTCGCCTCTTCGCCAGACAAATCCGGACCCCGCCAGCTGCATTGCATCGCACCGCATCACACCGCATCGAATGTCTCCGCTGGCGAGCGGCCTGTCTTGCTGAGTCACGCAAACGCTCCCATGGGGTGCAGGTGAGGTTTCCTTGGCTATATCAAGGAGGACTACCCGTGCCATCGTCGTCGATTGCGTCGACCGTTCGAGGCCGCGCTGCCAGGGTCCGTTTGAACCGGTTTTCTTCAGCAGTAGCTCGGCTCTAGGCTTCAACTGCACCAATGTCCGTGTCCAATTTGGCGGAGCAGCCGTCGGAGGGCGAGTCGCTGCCTCTGCCGCAAGATGCGAAGAACCGCGACAGCATCGACGTCCTAAACGCCTCGAATCTACGCCATGCTGCCGAGCGTGGCCAAGTTGCGACTGACAAGTAAGCAGAACCCACAGACAGAGCGGAATGGCTGGACCTCAATTCTGGCTTGGAGTGCTTGGCGAGAGCTGACCCAGTTGCGCAGACATGGCCAATCCCTCGTTCGCTACGACCCCGTCGCCGAGAGACGCCTTCGGCTAAAGATTGATCTCTACATCGTCCCGACTGTCGCGTTGCTGTACTTGTTCTGCTTCATCGACCGCGCCAATCTTGGTGAGACCCTCCCGCCCAACAAGAAGACTCCGACGAGACACCGTCGCACTGTGACAACACTGGGATTGGAAGTATCCCAAGGAGCTCGACCTCGTTCTCCATTCTGGACGCATGCTGACCGCTGCAGGCAATGCCAAAATCGCGGGCTTGGATAAGGACCTTGGCATGGACGGCTATGACTACAACGCCATCATCTCGGTCTTCTATATCTCGTACATCCTCTTCGAGATCCCATGCAACCTCCTCTGCAAGTGGATGGGCCCCGGCTGGTTCCTCCCACTGACGGCGCTGCTCTTCGGCATCACGTCCCTCGGCACCGCCTTTGTCAACACCGTCCCCCAGGCCATGGGGGTCCGTTTTCTCCTCGGCCTGTTCGAGGCCGGCATGATGCCCGGCATCGCGTACTACCTGTCGCGCTGGTATCGTCGCGCGGAGCTCGCCTTTCGGCTGTCGCTCTACATTGTCATGGCGCCGCTGGCCGGGTCCTTTGGCGGCCTTCTCGCGTCGGCTATCCTTGAACTCGACCACTTCGGTGGCCTCCACACGTGGCGCATGATATTTGCCATCGAAGGCATCGTTACTATTGGCCTCGGCCTCATGGCCTTCCTCACCCTCACCGACAGGCCTGCAACCGCGCGCTGGTTGACTGAGGAAGAGAAGGCTTTGGCCATCGCTCGCGTCAAGTCCGAGCGCATCGGGACCACCGTCGTCTTGGACAAAATCGACAAGGCCAAGCTCCTCCGTGGCATCTTCAACCCCATCACACTGAGCACTGCCTTTGTCTTTCTCCTCAATAACATCACGGTACAAGGTCTGGCGTTCTTCGCCCCGACCATTGTCAAGTCCATATACGGCCACAAGACACCCGTACAGCAGCAGCTCTATACTGTTCCTCCATACGTAGTCGGCGCCTTCTTCACCCTCCTGTTGCCTCTCATCAGCTGGCGCATGGACAAGCGCCAGATCTTCTTCATCCTCTCGGCGCCCCTGATGATGATAGGATATTGCATGTTCCTCGGCTCCACGGATCAGTCTGTTCGATACGGGGCGACTTTTCTCATTGCATCGTCGGCGTTTACCCTGGGACCGCTTACGAATGCCCAAGTGTCGGCAAACGTGGTTAGCGACACAGCCCGAAGTGCGGCCATAGGCACCAATGTCATGATGGGCAACATCGGCGGATTGATCAGCGGGTGGTCCTTTCTCCCCTGGGATGCGCCAGATTACCACATCGGCAATGGCTTGAATCTTGCCACGGCCAGCACGGTTCTCATTGTCAGCACATTGGTGCTGCTGTGGATGAAGCGGGACAGCCAGAAGCGTCGGGCCCGCGATGTAGATGCCGAGCTCAGCGGATTGACCCAGAAGGAGATTGAGGATCTGGATTGGAAGCACCCTGCCTTTCAGTGGAAGCCTTAAAGTGGGGTTATGGTGTTGGAGAGGTGCTCCTGCTTTTGGATGCCCTTCTTTTTCTTTTTTCTTCCCCAGATATCAATCTGTGTATGCTCTAGTTGGCATTGTCTACACGTAGTGTAATTAATATACATGAACGCGGCAACAGTTTGCACATGATCTAGCGAGATGTGTA
>LFRF01000011.1:572386-602080 GCA_001189435.1 Tolypocladium ophioglossoides CBS 100239 | reverse complement strand
GAAGGTTGAGCCCAAAAGTACTTGGACTGCCCCGCCCCTGTAAGGTGACTTCAGCCACCGTGCGTATAATACAGGTGGCTTATTTCCTCTTTGGCTATTTCCTGATCTAGAAGTCATATATAGAGTAAATAAGTAGTACTGCCTATTTTACCTGGCTTTGAGTCTGGGGGCCTGACTGGGCAGCTGTGAAGGGCTTGTATGCTCGTATACAAGAGCCTGTGGAAGAGGGTTGTGGAAGTGAAGTCGAGGTCCAGCTCCGGCGCTACAGCTATGCAGCTACACTTGTTTGACTTCTCGTCTGCGGCATCTTCGTCAAATTTTAGACGCCTCTTTGCAGCCCCCTTTGCATTAATACTTCGAGCAGAGATGGTCAAGACCAGTATGAATATCCCAAAATACTGTATGCGCACGGTAGCGGGGGTGTGTGTAGGGCAGTCCAAGTACTTTTGGGCTCAACCTTCGTAGCGAGCCTGCGAATAGCTGGATATTAACTCTTGTTCGCGGGTACACATGTTTGCTGAAATAGAACGGTGTCGTGCAGACAGCCGGCGAACTACAGCTTGGGCATGTGGCTTTACGGCTACTTACAAACAGTGCCTCGCATGTGAACAGGCTTAGGGTGTGTCAGTGAAAAGGGCTGCAAACTGTATCACGCAGCTTTTCACTGCCCCAGCTTGCTACTACCTCTTCGTCCTTCTGAAGGCGAACAGATTCTGAATCTTCCACGGACAAGAACCTACAACATGTCTCCTCCATAATACTTCAGGCACGATGCTCCTTTGAGCAAGACCACCGAAAGATCAGTGAGTAACATTCGGCCTCGGCGGACAAGGTATTACTTCAAAGCTTAGACCATAATCAGTACAATACGCGACGCGCCGATAAAGTAAATGCAAAGTCAAACAAAAAGAGGCGCCGTGAAGCCTCGAATCACTGAACAATAACTTTGCGAATAAAAATAGAGTTCCTGCGCAACGATACCTTATACAGCAGCAAACAATATGATTCACTCCTAGTGATCGTGTCCGCAATGTTTACTTATAAACACGACTGCAGCGCGCCTCCTGGACTGGACTTACCTTCCTTTACATTCCGACTTCTTCACATCATACATCCCTCGAGATATCTGCACCCTGAACTGAAGCATACAGACAGTTGCACCTTCGGCCACCATAAAGCATCAGAGTTTGTGAGCTGCAACCTTACTAAACATCCGGTTGACTTTGGCCTTTGTCACGGCAATGTTAACCCCCACGCCGACAGACTTCGGACACAAACAGCCAAGATGCCCATCCTCGGCGACAACACAAAGACGCGGCCTTTCAAGATCCGTGTGGAGAGCGTGCCCTTTGAGAGGCGCACCCTGATGCCGGATGGACGGGCCATCATCCACCAGAAACCGGCTGTCATGACGCGACAGCCAAACATCCAGACCAACCCTGCGCGCGCCATCAAGGCCAAGAAGGCGAAGGCGGCCGCCCCAGAGCCCAGGTACACCATAAGCAGCGAGGAATGGAAAGTATGGGAGCCCATCTTCCTTCACGCTCGCGACAAGCTCGGCGTTGAGTTCGGGTCCAAGACCCAACTCGAGCTGCACATGGATGCCGACAAGAGATATGACGGCTACAAACACTGGGCGTGCAGCCTGCGACCACGCGGAAGTGGCGCGCTGAACCTCAAGTTCTCGCTGTTGTCGTCGGGCCGGACGCAGAGATTCGGGCTGCTGGCGGCCATGTACGTCAGGGACGGGCAGGCCAGGCTCGTCACGCGCACAAGCATCGCGCACAACGCCCGCCTGGACTGCACCCCATGGACGCGCTTCTCAGTTCCAGACTGCGCTATCCAGCCGTGCTGCGACGCCCTATGCCGCGACGTCCCTCGCGAGGGCGAGATCTCGCTGTACGAGCAGGGGCTGCTGGTCGCGAAGAGGGACCTCGAACTGGAGGAGTTGCGGGTGCGGATGGACAAGAACACGTCCGCCGCACAGAAGGCACAGAGTCATCAGGAAAAGGTGGCGAGGGGCCTGAAGCGCAAGGCCGAGGGCCTGGAGAGGGCGAACCAGCGGCTGGCAGAGCGGTGCGCGGAGCTGGCGGCGGAGAAGAGGGACCTGAAGGCCGAGGTCGAAGCGCTGCAGGGCCGTGGGAGGAAGCGCGCGAGGAGTGACGATGGCGACGATGAACGTGTTAAGCGGAAGGAGGCTTTGGATCCCAAGCGGCGTCGGACGGCTTGAGGATGGGGATGAGGATATGAGAGTGGCTTATTGAACTTGGCATGCAGCCGCAGGCGGTTGTCCTACAATACCAGTTGCGTTGATGGATTGGGCATGCGGGATCGGAGACGCAATCTGTCGATATTGCAATATCGTGTGCTGAAGATTCCCGAAACGTCCAACCTTTCCAGCATATTTCCGTCCAATTCACTGGCTTACTTGATGCTATTCACCATGTTAGTCCTTCTCAAACAGACGCACGCCCAGCGCCACCGTTGCGACATGACATTTTCCCACTTGGGAAAAGCAGCTTTGGTCCATGAGCGACTGATTTTGCGTTCAAAGACACGACACACGCCGTTGGTTTACTTGATCGTGCCGGCGTCAACGGGTGGACACCACGGCGGTCTAGGCAGACCGGAGGTCGGGATATCCGGGGCCGACTTCGGAACTCATGCAGCATCATGCAGCATCATCAGCACATGACCTCGTGCGGCTGAGGCGTCACCTACGTTTCGTCCAAAAGACGCTTTAAATGGTGAAAGAGAACTGTGAAGCTGTATTCCGTTCTAGTCAGGCTCATCGGAGTGGAATGTGCTGCTGCAAACATAGCGTCGCTGCGACTAAACGCCCGCTTTAGCATGGCACCATCCGCGATGAGCTCATCATCCCATCCGACAGTGATTGTGATCGGGTAAGCCAACGGCATAATTGCCGCCAACGAGATTTCCAGATTTGCTCACATATGCTCTCAGCGCCGGCATCATTGGGCTGGCGTGTGCCCTCAAGCTCCAGGCAAAACTGGCAGAGCGCGAAGGCACCCGTTATGTCCACGTTCTCCTGGTCGCCCGCGAATGGCCCGGTTCCATCCCCGGCGCTCCGTCCACACACTCGGCCGACTATGCCTCGATGTGGGCCGGCGCTCACGTCCGTCCCATCCCCGCCACGACTCCCCAGCTGCAGCGCGAGGCCGCATGGCTGAAGCAGGCGGCTGCCGAGTTCAGCCGTCAAGTCGAGGCCGAGCCGTGGTGCGGCGTCACTCGCACCGGGGGAGTCGAGTTCCTCGAAGCGCCGGACCGAGGCTACCGAAGCCAAGACGCAGGCGGTTTTGAGCGCGAATCTGGCCTGCGTGGCTTTCGAAAGCTCTCGCCGTCTGAACTCCCCGAGGGAGTCTCGCTGGGATTCGAGTACGAGACGTTTTGCGTCAACTCGCCTTTATACTGCGAACACCTGCTTCGCAAGTTCCTTCTCCAGGGCGGGAAAACGGTACAAAGGGAGCTGAAGAGCGAATGGGAAGCTTTCACCCTGCGAGAGAACGTGCTGTTCATCGTGAATGCCAGTGGTACTGGCTTCGGCGACCCCAAGTGCTTTCCGACTAGAGGTATGCTCCCATGCCTTACCTTGTGATTGACTTTGTGCTTACCACACGCGTCTTCTACTCCAGGACAAACCGTGGTGACAAACCTCTCCGATATCATTAAGACCGTGACCAGGCAGAACAAGGATGGCTCCTGGAGCTTTTTGATCCCCCGTTTCTTCAACGGAGGAACCATAGTCGGCGGCACAAAAGAGCCAGGCGACTGGCGAACAGAGCCTGATGCCGCAACGAGAAACCGCCTGCTAGCTGCCGGGCTCACAATCGAGCCATACGCGCACGACACCCCCAGGAGCAATGCTGAGAGTCCGGAGAACGTCAAGGTCGTGTCGGACGTTGTCGGCCGGAGACCTACACGCGAAGGTGGCATGCGATTGGAAGTCGAAGAACGGGCTCTGGTGCAACACAACAGAGAGTCCACGACGGGCGGCGTGATACATGCGTATGGCGCTGGGGGGCGTGGCTATGAGATTAGCTGGGGAGTGGCAAGCGAAGTGGTGGCACCGGCAGGACCGTTGCTCGAGCCCAACAACCTCGAGGCCAAGTTGTAGCTGGAAACAACGATACAATGAAGAGGTGTTTATTTTCATCGATGCTAAACCACCACAACTGGCCACTACGCCCCGTGGACCCGCCTCAACTCCGAGCAGATATCAGCGGCATACAACTGCGCCTTCTTGATAAGCATCATATGCATAAACGGATGCGGCACCCCCGTGTAGCGACGCGACGTCTCCCGCACGCCCGCCTCGACCAGCCGCTGCCCATACGCCTCACCCTCGTCGCGCAGCGGGTCGCACTCAGCCGTGGCAATGAACGTGTCGCACACGCCGCGGAGGTCGCCGTCGATGGGGCTCCTGTGGAAAAGGGGTTTGTTCTCGATCTCTGCCTTCTCCTTGTCGTTTTTGGGCGCCGTGAGGCTCATGAAGTAGGCCATGCGCGCCCAGTTGAGGCAGGGAGCCACCTCGTTTTCTACAAAGGATGGGTACGGCGAGTCGGAGGCCTTTTGCATGTCCAGGTGGGAGGTTGTGGCTGGAACGGCAAGGATAGCTGTCGGGGAAGTGACTGTCAGTGTGGTTTCTTCAAGCTCTGGGTTGGTGGTGTCTCACCGAGCTTCAGATCGACATTCGTATCCCGTGCAAGCTGCTGGGCCACGGCACCGATATGCCCTCCAGCAGAAATACCGCCGATTGAGATGGAATCCGGCCGTACGTTGATCTCCTGACCATGCTCATATACCTGAGGTCGAGGTCAAAGTCATGTGTCAGCCTGCCCTGCGTCGTGCCCCAAGTCAAGGTCTGCAGCGTCCACCTACCCAGCAGATGGCGGACCAAGCATCCTCATGCCCCTTGAGAAATGTGTGCTCTGAAATACATGTATTAACTTCGGTGTCACTTCAAGACCTTTGGGGTGATCTTGCCTGGGCACAASCGGTAGTCGACGTCAATGACCATGATCCCTACTCGGTTCCTAACCAGCATGCAGATTTCGGCATCGCCGGTCAAGCTCCCCAACACATAACCGCCTCCTGCAGAAATATTAGCCGCAGATCAACGTCAAAAGGGCCTTTGTCAGTCAAAGGCAGACGCACCGTGGAAGTTGATATGCACTGGGTACGGCCCAGCACCGAATGGCGAGGTCCTGGGGTCTGGGCTGTAGCACCTGGCCGTGAACTCATGCCCGTCGCCGGATTTTATCGTGATGTCGTTGACAAACGGCTCGTACGAGTAATCCCGGTACCACGGAGATGCAAACTTCTGCGGAGTCGCACGGATGTCCTCAATGGTCACCCCGTGTGACGCTGGCTTTATAGCCAGGTACTCGTTGTAGTACTCGACAAAGTCCTTATCCAGCCGCTCAGTGAAGCCTGGCTCAATGGGACTTGGAAGCCCTGCCTGCTTTGGTCTTGACGACAGCGCATTGTCCGCTGAAGACACCATGATTCTTGCGTATATTGTGGTGTTGCGGCTGTCAAGCAAGCTTCAAAGACAGAATGCAACCAAGCTGCCTGAAGAGGCAGCCAACATGTGCGGGGAAACTGAGAAGGCGTCTCGAGGCCTTGCGCATCGGAGAAGCCGAGGTTCCCGTCGGCTCCCCGCTCGATATCGCCATGCTTGTCGGTACGGCCGAAGTAAGCAACAGTTCCATCACTAGAGCGAGTCGCCTGCTGCTGTCATCCCACTAAGAAAGTCCAACGGCCAGCCACTTGCGAACTGCATCCAAACAGAGTGAAGCTTCTTGGGCTCGGCCGAGGTGTCGCTAGCGAGGAACCGCAATGAGTCGTACAAGCTGGGAACGGCATCCAAAGAAATGTACCCGTCGCCAGGTCGGGGCCGATACGTCGACGGACTGTCTGCATCTGAAGAAGGCACTGCTAATTCGTTCAAGACGGTCTCGCCTGCCTCGCCCAAGTATGCCGCGCGGTACATGGCTCGCATGGCCCGCAGGGTATTCAGCCATTGCTGGGCAGCTTTCCAGTGCTCTACCCAAGGTGACATGATGGCCAGCACGAGATTGAAGGACTTCTCAGCCTGGTCAATCATGCCAACGTCGGAGTAGTGCGGGTCGTTGGAGTACTGCAGCCACAGGAGAGTGTTGGCGATGGAGAAGAGCGACGCTGCGACCCAGACCGACTTGAGGTCCGCTCGTGCTTGGGCATTCGCATCAAACAGATAGGCCGCCATTGAAGCCGTTGCAATCGCGTTGTTGACACACGTTGTTATTAATTCCGGCTCTCTGCGCAGCAAAGACCAGCCCGCGGCGTCAACAGCGGCCATCAAGATCGATGATCCGTCGAGTTGGGGGAGATACGACTGGTGTGTGGTGCAGAACGCACTCCGTATCAAGAAGTGTATCGCGACAAAGGCCTTTCCATGTCCGAGGCCAGCATGGTTCGCGTAATTCTGCTCAGGCCATCGCAGGCTCGGGGGGAGCGCCTCCAGCCAGATCCTCATATCCTCGTGTCGCTGGCGAAACTGGCTTGCCGGATCCGTCGGGGCTAGCTTGTCTATGAACCGATGATTGTTGATATTCAAGATGACAATGTCGCTGAATAGGCAAACGGTCTTGATCAGATATGGAAGAATTCCAATCTCCGAGGGAAACCCAGCGAAGCCGCCAATGTTCTCCAGCGTCAAGCCCCTGGTTGGCTCCTGGTAGGCTAGGGAGGTATCTGTGCCCGGCAGGGACACGGAGATGTTCAAAGCCGCCAACGTTGGAGGCTTTGTAAGAAAGTACGACAGCAGCTTGTCCATGAAGAGACAGGCCCAAAAGGTTCGGCGACGAATCTCCTGCTCCTTGAGGGAGTGGTTCTGGTGATACTCCTTGTTCAGCCTCATGATTTGAGCCATTCTGATGGCCGTGCCGGCGTACATCCAATGGCTGGAGCCCTCATTGTTGATGAACTCGGACAGCGCCAAGACTAGATTCCCTTGGATGTTTAGAACTGCCATACATGAGATACGTGCGCATAGTCAGTGGACAGCTGATCGGGGGCCCAACACGTACCACTCGGCTCATCCGACGAAGCTCGTGCGAACGCTCTGGCAGCCGGCGTGTAGAGCCGACAGACATCTAATCCAGAAGCAACGCTAAAATATTCATTTGCTTCCTCGGACGTGAGGTAGCGCGAGCACAGACAAAGTATTGATGTGGAGAGGAATGGCGAGTCCACGAGGTCGACTTCGAGATCCGGCCTGAACAGGAACGAGCAGAAATTATCCGAGAAGTGGTATTCAAAGAACATGTCGTAGCACCGACGCAGCACCCGGCGCTCAGGGAGCCTCACAAATGCCGGGCCAGATTCTGGCAGCACGACACCACGGGCTCGGTCGGATCCATCTGGGGACGGGACAGGATGAATGGACGGCTCGATGGCCGGGCTGGGCCACACGCATGAGATGCCACGCGCTGAGCAATGGCGACACCTCGGATGGACGCCGTCGCATTTGGTCTTCCGCCGCCGGCTGCAGTAGGTGAACGATTCGCTGTGGTCAGCAACAGCTTCCAGGAGCCAAGCAAGCGCTTCAAGTCGGTGGAGGACGCGGTACCAGATGTTGCAGGCTTGAGGCGTCCGACGCCGTCGGGCCAAGTCGTTCCTCTCCTCCATTAATTTGAAGAGACAAGGCGATCAGGCCTATCAGCGGCGCTTGTCAGACAACAGCAATCAGTGCTAGTCGGATGGGCATCGGAAGGCTCGTCGCGAGTTGGCGAGGGATGACTTGAGAGACGCGAGTCTCAGCCCCGATCATTCGACCAGCTTCTCCACCGTTGACGCCCAAAATATCGGCGACCCCGAACTTCCGAAGCCAGGCCCGGCTTTGCCGAAGGCCGCCCGCGGCAGCCCAAAGAGTCTGTTACAGCCACCAGCACTGTGGCTTGGATGCCACGCACCTAGAGTCTGGGGAAAGCAAGATGCGTCGCCGGATGGTTCAGATTGGTCAATGGAGGTGCGGAGAAGATCGAGGTATAGAGGGAAGACGCAGCCGCGATGCTTCGGTTTCAGCTGCCGATGCGGCTGAGGCGACCTCTTCCTGCGCCCAAATATCGAGTATTTCTCACGAACTTTTTTTGGACACATGACGCTACGGCAAATTAATATAGATTTAGCTGCAAAGATGCTTCTCACGGCGACGCAACCACGATTGGCGACGGCATCGAGGCCGAGAAGCAGGCCGTCGGGGTTGTGATTCAGCCTCGGCCTTAGACCGGCACTGTCAAGCGGCTCAAGCTTAAGGCCGATTTTATTCTTTTGCCTTTACTGACAATTATACCTGTTCACATGAGAGCTCCTCTCATTGCATCTTGCATGACAGCATGAAGACCCCATCAGCTGACAGATCTGCCCGACCAGCTCTGCCCGACCAGCTCTCTGGACCGCAGCAATGTGTCCAACGCACACGGCCAGCCGCGGAAGACCGGCTTGGCGGACAACCAGTTCAACCAGGTTCACGTACTATCAGATTCCGTTTATAGCTCTCGGTCAGCCCCGCTGCGACGATGCTCACCAAGTGGCTTGGTGCCCGCTGGACCATCTCGGGCGTGCTCTTGGTGTTTGGGGCAGCCTCGCTTGCCACCGGATTCGCCAGGGACTTTAAAGACATTTTCATATGCTCTTTATCGGCGCCTTTGAGTCTGGTTTTCTTGTGTCGTGAGTGTTTCCAATTCAGAATGTCCTCATGTCGGCAGCACAGCTAACATCCCCTTACTCCCAGGGTTATTTACCACCTGTCAATTTAGTACACTCGAACAGAGCTGACGACGCGCATTGGCATATTATATGCCGCTTTGGTAGCGTCATCGCCTTGGAGGTCTCTTTGCATATGGCATCTTCCAGATCAAGGGCACATCCCCAGCCGTACGCGGACTTGACCATTTTGCAGTTTGCAACGTAACAACATTCATTGAGCATCAGTAGGATCCCTGCGCATGACATTCAGTCAATGATGGTCATCCATGCAGGCGACATGCGACTTACCAGTCAGTGACGAGTTTCTCGTCCAGGGCGTCCATGGTCCTAATGTCTTCCTGGGAGATCTCGAAACTTCCTATGTCGGCGTTCTCGATCAGGCGTTCGCGATGCGTACTCTTTGGGAGAGTAACCATGCCATGTTGCAAGCTCCACCTAGGTGCCGTGCGTTAATAACGGGCCTGATGCTGAATTCACCTGCGATCTTGCGACACTTGAGAGGCTTACTTGACAAGAAGTTGAGCAGGAGAGCGAGAGTATTTCTTTGACAATTCAAGCACGGTAGGATGTTTCATACGCATCGCTCGTACAAGCGGAGCATACGCCTCAACCATTATGTTATGCTCTGCGCAAACATGCCTGATGCTCGTCTGCGTGTTGAACGGATGGACTTCAATCTGGTTGATGACGGGTTTGATGCGAGGATTTGACGCCATTAACTCTTCGATCTGCCTGCTATTAGTATGCCACGACGCAGATCACCGGGCGTTCAACCAAAGAGTCGGGATAGAACGGCGACTCACATGCAGGACACCATAGTTGCTGACCCCAATCATCTTGACCTCGCCGTCTCCAACGGCATCCTCCAATGCTTTCCAGCTGGTCAATCGTGCATCCTTGCCCCCATAGGGACTATGGAGAAGGAACAAATCGACGTAGCCCAAGCCGCTGGCATTGACGGAATTTTTGACTGAGCGTCTCACAGCGGCGTACGACGTGCTGTTGCTCGCGAGCTTCGTGGTGTAGAAGACGTCTGCACGCCGAAGCCCTTCTGTGTTTTCGTCACTGCAGAGAAACTCTCTGATGGTGTTTCCTGCTTCCCGCTCATTCCGGTACACTTGCGCGCAGTCGAAGCCCCGGTAGCCCGCCTGCAGAGCCCAGTGGACCGACTGCTTGGCTTCCCTACCAGACATCATGTAGAGGCCTAGTTGGATCTGCGGAATTGTCATGCTGTTGGATAGCTGCAAAGGATTACCTCAGTAAGTCGCTAGAGATGGCATTGTCCGTAGCTTGACGATACAGCGTGTTGCTCGGTGGTGTGGATTGTGGACGTACTGTAACCGTGGAGGAGAGCAAGGACCCCTTTGCTTCGTTGGTAGCCATGTTGACGACTCAATCGCTTTGGATGTTTCAAGATGAGTGAGAACTTGGAGAACAAGACGGTTCTGGCTTGCGCGACATTCACAGTGACAACGGCTGACATCACTGATGGAAGTGGCGTCTTCGTCAGCGAAGTTTAGAGGACGAGACGACAAACGCTGGTGGGGCTACGGTGTGATGCCAGTGCCGACTAAAAAATGCCACGCCGTGACGTACTAGACTATTTAATATTAATGTCTCTTAAATGGTGGAGGTCACGAAAAAGATGGCAATCTACGTTGCCGAGTATGGTACGTGAAATGTTGCCGTTGAACTGTTGTCTAGTCAAGATCAATGCCTCATTCTAGCTCATATCACCACGTCCATCGCCATCGCCGCTTCACTTCAATTCTTGGCAGCAATGATGGCGGAATCACCAAACTTGGTGAACTTGCGAATGCCCTTGACCGCTAAGCCCGCCCTGCCCAATAGCTCGCGCCACTGCGCCTCGCGCCGCTCCTGGGCGTCAAACATGACCTTCATGGCAAGGCTCAGGCCTGCCGTGTACTCGATGCCGGGGGTGCCTTGCGGCGGCTTGTCGTCCGGCAGCGACTTGTCATCGATAACGATGACGCTGTCGGGCCCCAGGGCGGGAATTTGGGACTGCAAGATGCGGATGCACGTCTCGTCATTGTTGTTGTGCATGACCTGGCGGAAGTAGTAGACTCGCGCACCTTTGCGCACACCGAGTAAGTACTGTTCAAGCATATGGAACGCTGGAGCTTGTCATGTGAGGAAACGAGCATACCTTTTACCGGCTGCTCCGTCAGGTAGTCATAGCTCATCATCTCCATGCCGTCGACTAAAAGAGCCTGGTCGAGGACCTCCGGCCTGTCTTGGAGCACAACGCGGCCCTTGAGCTGCGGAAGAAGCTTCTTGAAAGCCTCGCATTGCTGGCCATTGCCGCCGCCGACATCGACAAACGCGACATCGCTATCGGTGAGGCCCTTGCCCATCTCGGCCTCGAAGTCGACCGCCTCCAGCCATGTCGGCAGGCTGGCAAACTGCGCCTCCATGAAGCGGTGGAAGGCCGCCTGTTGCACCGGGTGCGTTTCAATCCATGTGTAAAAGTCCTGCTCGGAGCGCTGCCCAACCTTGAACGCATTCGGCGTTGCGCCACGGCGGCTCAGCACGGTGTTGAGTGCCGTGAATGCGGGGAGAACGCTGTCGTGGCTACAAAGGGTGAGTACATCTACACCCGCGTTCATGAAACTCGCTGCCGTCTTTAATCCAAAGACAGGAAAGGGCACGGGCGGCGTCATCGGGGCTTACAAGTGAACAACGGCATCTTGGAACAGCGGCACCGTAAGCATGTGCGAAAGCTTTGTGGCCGCATATTTGCCAGACTCAATCTCGTTGGCCATGTCCTGGGCGCAGAGGTAGTCCATGATGGACTCGAGCACACCGAGCTCCAGCCCGCTGGCCTCTTGAAGCGCAGCGAAGCTGACGGGCTCCTCGGCGGCGGTAAGCGTGGCGAAGATTCTGTGCTCCTGGCTGATCCTCACAGTCACCAGTGGCACCGGCTGAATGCGTACAAATGTCTCGAGTCAGTGCCTTCCGTTTCCGTGCCGCCGGGACTCATCATCTAGCTCTCCAATCCTCCCGTGCGCACAAACAGATCCCCCGGCGCACGGGCAAGCCGTTGACCCCGGACGTCCGGGGAAGTCGCACAGAGCACAGATCAAGGACAAGGTTCAGCAGCGGCACTTACAGAATATAGCAGGCGCTGGAGAGTCTCAAACGGCTGCTCCAGCGCTACCGATGCAGCCCGCGCCAGTTGCTTGAGATGGAGCTTCTGGGCGTCGTCCTGGGTCGCGACATTCGGGTTCTCCAGGAGAAGCTTCAGCTGCGTCGTCAGGACGTCGAGGTCCGCAGCGGGCATCTGTTTGGCACCCATGCTGTTTCTGTTTTCCGTCTAGTGTCCGCAGGTATATATAGATCTTGGGTTTACGAGTAGAGGGGCGTCTCGAAGCACGTTGTCGCCCTTTTCTCATCACGAACGCAGCAAATTCACTCCTGAACACCAAGGTTTTGTGACCGCAACACAACCACACGGGGAGAGGGCTTCCAGCCAAGCACGCCTTGGACAGAGGGGCATGCGGGTGACAGAAAAGACGCCATCCTGCCATGCAGAGTTGGAGAGAGCGGCCATCCTTTCAGCCTCCGGCATCGAAACCGCCTCTGGAGAGCCTGGTCGTCTGTGCGGGCCCTGAGCCAGGGATTCTGCGCGTGGCAGGACATGAGTGCGACATGAGTGGGATCAATACTACGCGTACTACTCCGTACTAGCCCGTACCATGGACACGGTTTCTTCAGCGAACCCCGGACAGCCAATGGCTCTCCATCACGGCTCTCGCGAGCCCACCCGGCACGGCGCGGAAGGTATCCGAGGGGCCGCGCTAGGACGTACTCGCACGGACGAATGGCTAAATCGCCAAGCAAAATCGTGGCATCAATCAGGTCATGGGCGGCCAGCTTGTTGACAGCCGCGACTCCCTGCGATGCGGCCGGTTTTGGCTGCGCCACTGGCTTCCCCATCAGCGGACTAGTTTAATTGAACCGTTAATATTTCGTACGAGAAGTCGAGGCGCTGAGGTAGCATCCATGTTGTTAGCGGCTGAGATAATATGCCMTTCACAACTCGTCGTCGTGGCGTGTCGTCCGTACTTCGTAGCTGCGGCATGTATCAATGCGCATGTAAGTGCCGTGACAGGACATAAATGCACCGGGTACTAATCCGCACCTCGGGTGTCTTGTCCCACCTCGTCTCCCCACAGCTCTCCATGCGCGTCATGCTCAACTCCGTTGACCAGGTTCGGTGCTTTGACTCCTTGCGGTGGCCCCCGTTGGCTTCGCCGCCACACGGCAATGGTGTTATCATCCCTGCTCGAGAGGCCCTGTCGGATCTACTTCTGAAACTAACATCATCCTGGATGTGCATCCTCCGGGTCCTCTTTAGACCCCCATGCTATGGCGACCATCAGCGGTGATCCTGAGGGCTATGTCTCGCTCCCCGTGTCGGATCTCTTCCTGCTGTGCCTCGACGTCGCCATCGTCGTCTCCGCCAACCCAACAACCGTCAACGGCCACTGTCAGCGCCATGGACGATGCGGCAACCGACAGCGGCCCCGTGCCGGATAGAGGCCCCCAGGCCATCAGGGTCATCTGGGCCCTGACGCCCCTGGCACTCATCACAGTCGTTCTGCGAATCGTCGCCCGAGTCCGGAATGGCAAGTTTGGCTGGGACGACATCTTTATGATACTGGCCATGGTAAGGCAACCCGGAAATGTTGAACAACAAACAATGCAGCAGCTCGCTCATCAAGAAAACCCGTAGCTCTGCTTCCTAGGCTGGAGCATTATCTTGACCTTCTATGCGCAGCGCGGGGGCCTCCGACACCTCGAAGACCTCAAAAAGACGGGTATGGATAACATCACCACGGTGCTGCTGCTCAACTGGATCTGCCAGCCGTTTGGCATCATCGGCGTCGGCGCCGGCAAGATCTCCGTCTCGGCGCTCCTGCTCGGCATCATCAACAGGACCGGACTGCGGTGGCTTCGACTCTTTCTCTGGGCCGTTACCATTGCAATGACCGCCATCCTTTCGGTTGCGTGCGCGATCTTGACGCTTGCCCAATGCTCGCCGCCCTCAGCTCTTTGGGACAAGAGCGTCCACGGCGAATGTATCGACCCGCATATCATGGGCCGCTTTGGCACCTTTGTCGGAGGTAGGGGCATCTCGCGGCCTGTTAATGGGCCATCCTCCGTCACATATTCGCCCTTTGCATCCCCGGCATGAGCTGAAACAGACAAGTGACTAACTGCGTCGTCACCAGCGTTCAATACATTCACGGATGCATCCCTCGCCATCATCCCCACTGCCATCTTCTGGCAGCTCAACAGCACGATGACGGAAAAGGTGCAGCTAAGCATCGTCTTCGGCCTTAACATCCTCACGTCCATCTGCTCCGGCATCAAGACGCAATACCTCGCCAATCTCGCCGACCGCACTGATCTGACATGGGCGACGTATAACATCTTCATCTCGGTCACCGTCGAGCTATTCATCATGGTCGTCTGCGGCTCCGTCCCCACGCTGCACCTGATCCTCACCGTGTTCCGGACTGCCACCGGCAGCGCCGGCAGCAAGGCTACGCCGCACTCGACCCGCAAGACGGGCATCAAGACGCACGGGTTGCACCGGGAAGTTGATACCGAGCTCAGCGAGATGACGCACATGCACGTCAAGACCAAGACGACGATAGAAAGGGGGCGTATTCATGGCAGCGAGAGTGTGGATCACCTGGTCGAGGAGAAGGACGTACCAGATCACGGCGTTCGAGTGGAAGTGAGGTACGATGTCCGGCGGGACACGCGGTCCAACTCGGAATACTCGAAAACGAGCGCATAGGCTTGGACTCGCGAGGCGTTACGGGCATGGGGAATTTATGGGCGTCGATTATACCAACCAATGCATTAAAAAGAGCCAGGGGTTCTTTATCAATCCGGACATGGCATTGCGAGTCGTATTAGTGTATACTTCATGAACAGGCAGCTCGAAGCAAGATCCGTTAAAAATACAAGATAGAATCATGAGCATCCTTTCCAACCATAACCAAAACCTCCTAGTTCCTCATCCATAGCGTTGTTATCGTCCATTAAATCCTGAGAAGCCGTCGCCTATGGTACTAAAATCCGTGTGATACAAAAAGGACTCATCCATGGCCCCGTGAGTAAACTCCGCCTGCGGTGTCAGACTCCCTGCCGCCATCCACTGCTCAGGCATGCTGAATCGAGTGTCCTCTTGCTCGAATGTGACTCCGTTATTCCACACCTGGACGGCAGCGGCGGGATCGAGCCCAGCAGGAGTGATGCCAAGTGGCAGCGATGACAGCTGCCCGGCGTATCCCCCGTCCATGGTTGACGGTACCGCAGGAGCCGGCAGGACTTCTCTGGGGACTTCTCTGAGCGCCGTTGGGGCCAGATTACTCTCCCGTCTCGGCACGAGGCCCTTGACCGTCCTGACGCTGTCCCTGTGGCCCAATGCTGAAGCCCCCAGAACACTGCCGCTCTCTTCGGACCCGTCGTCCATTACCACTCCCGAATCTGGCCTGGACGTCACCGCCCTTAGTTTCCTCGGATTCGGGGGCTGCGTGCTCTGCACCCGAGTCGGTTCGTTTTTCTTGTTGCGGCGGTTTGTGTACGGCATGGTGCGAGCGACGGCAGAGCAACTCTCCATTGCCTCGATGAAGCATTGGTGGAACTTGGTTGCCAGAGTCTCCAGGGTAGCTGGGTTCGAGATTTTGTTCCGCAGCGAAGTCTGAAGGAAGTCAAAGGCAGCGAGGTACTGGGAAGAGAGCTCAAAGTGCTCTATGACAGGGGTGAACTCTGTACAGTCAGTTAGCCTCTGCACGGGAAGACACAATATGGCAGGCGTCTTACGATATGGTTGAATCATCTGATCATCGTCATCCGGGAATAGGATGTTCCAAATCTCCCTCCACTGAACCTCTGCCGATGTGCCACTGGCTCGCTTGCGGCTCACCAGCTTGACCGCCGTTGGGCCATCGATGCCCGACTCAGGGTCGTGATCGGAGATGTCGCACATTTGCTCCTTGGGCAGTCGCTGATGATCCCGGAGCTCCTTTCTTGACCGGAAATCGCGGGTGCATCTGTCACAGACAAACGCCGACGGGTCGTCTCGCTTATGCTGCTTCACGATGTGCTGTCTGCGCAGCGTGTCAGTAAAGAGAGCGGCTTCCACCAGGTGTGACGTCGAAAGTACCTCAGCTCGGCAAACTTGGGGAAGTAGGTCATGGCACAGCTGTGATGATCGCGGACATTGAAGCGATGGGCGTTTCGCTTCCTGAACGGACAGCTGAGCCGCAGATTCTCCTCCTCCTTGGGGCTCGGCCGCGGCCGCTTCGCAGGACCAAACCCGGAGCACTCGCCGTCGCTAAAGTCCTCGCCGCCGTCGTCTCCGCCGGTCTGCTTCTTCCTTTTTCCGAAGCCCTGTGATCCTTCTCGGCCTGCCCCCTGCGAAGGGGTAGACGAGCTCGAGGTAGACATTGTCTGGGCGTTGACTTGGGTGTCGGAAGTGGTCTGCCAGATGTGCTGTCCAAGATCACGGATATACTTGGATACCAGCTGGCGCAACACTGGCGTGGACACGGACGCGTCTCGCAATTCGATGCCGTACACCAACTGGAGAGTGTAATCCAGCAAGGCGTCCGCATCGTCTGTTGAAAAGTCATCCGATGCTATAGAAGTAGTATCTGACCTTGGCGCTGGCGAGTTGCATGGGAACTGTGAGAGATCCTCTTCCTCCTTGACGAAAGGTTCCGTTAGAGGACTGCTGGGTTGGTTAATACGACTCCGGGGCAATGAGATGGCGGACAGAGCTGTCAGCGTTGCCTCACTTGGCCGTTGCCGTTTGGCCAGGTACACCAGGTTCGGGACAGTCGTCGTGCAGCTCCCGAAGCTTCGATGCAATGTCTGAATATTCCACGACAAGTGATGCTTCGTTGTCGTCGTTTATGTAAGTTGAGCACGTCGTCGCAGTGGACGGCTGGTGTCGATGACGAATCCTGCTGCAGGGTCGCGACGACGAGTCAATGGTGTGCACGGCGAAGCGCTCCTGGAGATCGCTGGCATAGCCTGAGCTGATGGGGCTGGCGAGGGTCGATACAGAATACGTTGTTGCGGAGTCCGGGATATGGGCAGAGGAGATGCTGCTGCGCGTTGACTCGGTTCGTGAGCGAAGGCGAAAGGCGCTGGGGTTGAAGTGAAGGCTCTCGGGGAAGCGCTTTCGGCTCTGATGGCCATCGGCGTCTGCTGACTTGTCGCCCAGCTGGAGGCTCTGCCGCGACTGTCGCCGGAGGTGGAGAGGCAGCCGAGGGAGGTCCAAACCGCGGATGGCTTGGTTGTAGGGGTGCTCGGCCATTGACGCTGCGCAAGTTGGTGATGCTGAAGCTGACGCAGTGATGATGACCCTGGTTCTGACAATGAGATGAAATGTGCAGCATAGACTCAACACGATCAATCAATATCGCACGCGCTACACAAACGAGTAAATGGGATACGCAGTGAGGACTGGAGCAAGTGTGGAAAGGGGTTTGGATGAGCGCGGTTTTGTGAGATGTCTGGTGGTCAGCTCCCCCT
Organism: Tolypocladium ophioglossoides CBS 100239; assembly: GCA_001189435.1. Classification (NCBI taxonomy): domain Eukaryota; kingdom Fungi; phylum Ascomycota; class Sordariomycetes; order Hypocreales; family Ophiocordycipitaceae; genus Tolypocladium; species Tolypocladium ophioglossoides. Next base: position 584,728 of record LFRF01000011.1, on the reverse strand, counting down.
TGATTGTCCTCTCAGCCTCGATCGCGCCGGGCCGTGAATGAATGAGCCGCAGGCTGCAGCAATCCAGGGGCCGTGCTTCAGACCAGACGAGTACGAGTACCAAACGCGGGCATCTTCCAATTGGAGCCGTCGTCTGTCCAGGGATGGGCCCATCGTGTGTGCCGCTCCGCGCGCTGATTCGCTCGCGACGGCCGTCGTTGCACGGAGCGCGTCTTGGGTCACCAACAAATGCGTTCGCTCAGTCAGCCTTACGGCGCCGTAATTGGAATCAAAGAGAAACGGGATGGCCGACCGCGGATGCAGGGGTTGGGAAGAGCTTCGACCGCCGGCGGCTTGGCGACGCAGGTCATGATGTCGGATAAGAAACATGCAGGGCCCGGGGAAAGCAAGAGACGATGGAGAGTCAGAGTGGTAATACGTGAGTGGACAGATCGAGGACTCCGGAGGCCCCCGGCGGCCCCCGGCACGCAGCTCATGGATGGCCTGTCACCCGACACTCTGCATGTTCGAAAGCGGCAAAAGACGTCCGTATGCGGTGCTTGGGATTATGGCTTAAACACTAGGAAACTCTTTCGGCGCATCGGCATGGGCATGAAATGAAGACCAGGAAATTGGTTGTGAACCTAACGATCCGATGGTGGCTGCCCCAGGGCCCGGTGTATCGGGCGTATTTTTGATTGGATAGGTAGGTATTACTTCGTACCTGAGCCCTGCGGTTGTGTCACAGGCCGCTACGTTGAGGAACTGTCAACCGCTGCTGCTGGATGGGTAGCAAATCATTCTACTTCTGCTTCGTAGTCCTGCAGCCACTAGTTACTTGACTTGTCCTCAATATCTTCTGTCATTCACACTGCACGCACTGTCGATAAGCCTCAGACTCCTCACCAACCCCCTCGTGCTTCCAAGTTCCCGCCGCAATCAGACGCTACACACGTCCTCCAGTACTCACTTCTTTGAGCAAGATTTGACAATCTTCTGAAGCATAGCATCTCCATCGGGTCGCAAAGGCTAGCAGCGCAAGGTGCGCACAGGCTGCATGACCCGCAGTTCCCATTCAGTATGCTCCGAGCACCTCAAATTGGCCGGCTGCTCTAGGATTCGCAAAGTCAAATGCGATGAAGCAAAGCCGTCCTGCCCCATGTAATCCAGATGGCTTGTCTGCATGCGATTCAGTCCAAGGCGAAGCCCCGTGTCCGCATAAGGATACGATTATCGGGCCCCGGCAGCAGGATAGCGTGTAGATAACCATGTTCAGAGATCTGGAAGATGGTTAGACGAAGTGGAACATTACAGAGGAGTTCCTGAAAGTTTGATGGGGCCGGGCCAAGAGTGCCAACAGTCTTGAAGAATTCTGTTGACAGATTCGGTTGGCGTGTAGGATGGGAACTCTCGGGGCCGCGGAGTCTAGGGTATCACTGTATTCAGTGCTTCGTAGGAACATGCTATCTTTCAGCTCCTCGCCACTTCGCTTCTCCTGCTGACAGCCTCCGAGGCTAATTTTCGTCGCTTATTCCTTTCATCCTGCTCCGCCAGAACCTTGGCTGTTAAAGATGCCGCCATTGGGTTATTGATGCCGCTTATCCTGGAATCGGCGTCCTTCTTCGGTCGTTTATGGTCATCTCTGCTGACTTTCTCGCCATTATTCTCGTCGCCTGCACCCTCATTCTGATCGTCACCCTTGCGCTTCTWCTTCTTGTCAGACTTCCCTCTCTTCAACGTGTGGGTCAAGCCCTTCGCTCGCAAGTCCTCTATCCTCTTCTCCAGCTTCTGCATATCCTTTTCCGTTGTTGGTAGGATGGAAATGACGTTGTCGCGGTCAAACTTTTCTGCGCACTGGGGGCACGCGCTCTCCTGGATTTCTGTGATGGCGACCTCGGCAAAGACATGGCCACAGGGAACCAGATACACCGCTCTGGTAGCCGGTCCAATCTCCTTCATGGAGATCGGGCAGGTCCACTTATCGCCGCTCTTGGATAATTTCAACTTTGCGACGTCTCGCAACGATGCGATGCCCAGTGACGCCGGAGTAGCTTCTGCAGGGTCGTCTGAGGGCATAAGACCATTCAACATGGCTTCATAATTGTAGAGCCGGCCGCGCCAGTCCGAAACAACAGTATCCACATCGAGCGGTGCGCCGCTAAGTGCGCAATGTGTCCAGGCGTGAGTGAGGGACTCGAGTGCTGTCGCCTTGAGTTCAGAGACTGTCGGTGCGCGAGACGCATTCTTGACGAGTTCGCGCCGCTTGGGGATGGAGCCGCCGTCGTTGCCCATGATATGGAGGCTTTGAAATCGATGTGAAGGGGCCGTGCAATTGGTCCGCTAGCAGATTATAAGTAGAGGGCCGCCAGGATTGATGAGAGAATCGTCTTCGTGTTTGTGGAAATAGGACGAGATGCGAGTTGGGACTGTTCGCCTCCAGCGGATGTGGCTCTCTTATCGATAAGCACCGGCTGACGTTGCAGTGTGCACGGGCCTTTGTCATACAGTGCCTGAGCGCATTTCAAGGCGCATAACAGGCACACAATCAGTTAGGGTGACTGTGCGAACAGTGCAGCGCACGGCGCCCATATGATGAAGATCCACCACAGCTCAAGTTGGGTCTTGGGCTGACGGCGCCAGCTGCCGTCACCACAGCGCATCTCCAGCCTTCAATTCTCCTGCAGACTCTCTTCCAGTCAACGGCAGCGCGCACTTTGAGTCACCGTCACCAGGCTATCATGCCACTGTGACCTCGCGCACAGTTGGCCATCTGCGCAAGCGCGGCATTGCCTCAGTTCAGTTCTTCTTTTTGTCGTCCGGGAGGGGCAGCTCCACCCATCGTCCTGTCGTCCACACCTTCACGAGGCACCCCACGACAACCTGCATACGAGCTGCCTACAATTCGCCCACCCACACCGAGACCGCTACCGAGATAGAAGCAGGCTATTGCAGCGTCCGTCAACAGCCCTGGTTCATGCAGCGCTGAGTCCCGGGCCCAGGGCGCAGGACGGGGATGGCGCAGCAACAGCAGGTCGCTCTGGACCGACTCGAGCACATCACACGAGGACTACGATCGCGGTGGGCAACCTGTCTGTCCATTGACAGACGCAAACTAACTGTCTTACAGCACTGGAGATGAAACGCGCAAGCGGGCTGCGCTGCAGCTGCGAGAGCTGGTGGTTGTGTGCCATCGAGGTAGACACACTCTCCTTCCCCATCATCTGCAATGATACTGACGCCCTCGACAGATCTCAGCCAGGAACAGTTCCTTTCCTTCTACAACAACGTAAACAACAAGATCACACAACTCATCACGCATGGCAGCGACTACGCGGAGCGACTCGGCGGCATCTATGCGCTGGACGCGCTCGTCGACTTCGATGGAGTCGACGTCGCGGCGAAATACACCCGGTTTACGCAAAACCTCAAGACGATTCTGCGAGGAAAAGACATAAACCCTATGCAGCCCGCAGCCATTGCGCTTGGGAAGCTTTGCCGCCCCGGAGGATCCCTAATCTCCGAACTCGTCGACTCCGAGGTGAACACGGCGCTCGAGTGGCTCCAGAACGACCGAGTCGAAGAGCGCACATATAGTGCCGTGCTTGTCCTCAGGGAACTGGCAAGGAATGCCCCGACTCTCATGTACCAGTACATCCCGACCATTTTCGACTGGATTTGGGTTGGGTTGCGAGACCCTCGAAAGCTCATTCGTGCGACTTCGGCCGATACAGTCAGCGCCTGTTTCCGCATCATCCGCGAGCGAGACCAAGAAATGAAGCAGCTATGGATGAGTAAGATCTACAATGAAACGAGACAGGGTCTCAAGGTCAACACCATCGAGTCTATCCATGCCTCCCTCCTAGTCTTGAAGGAGCTTCTGGAACAGGGAGGCATGTACATGCAGGACCACTACCAAGAGGCCTGTGACATTGTCTTTAGGCACAAAGATCACCGAGATTCGACCATCAGGAACACGGTTGTGCTGCTTATCCCGGATCTGGCTAGTTACTCGCCAGCAGACTTTGCACACGCCTGGCTGCACAAGTTCATGGTCTACCTCTCCGGCATGTTGAAGAAAGACAAGGAACGCAACGACGCCTTCCTCGCCATTGGAAACATTGCCAACTCCGTCAAGAGCGCCATTGCGCCGTATCTTGATGGCGTTCTCATCTATGTTAGAGAAGGGCTCAGCGTTCAGTCCCGCAAGAGAGGCTCAGTGGACCCCGTGTTTGACTGCATCAGCCGCCTGGCAGTTGCAGTGGGCCAAACACTGAGCAAGTACATGGAAGCGCTGCTGGACCCCATATTCGCTTGCGACTTGACCACAAAGCTGACGCAGGCTTTGGTCGACATGGCGTTTTACATCCCCCCCGTCAAGCCCACGATTCAAGAGAGGCTGCTCGACATGTTGAGTGTTGTCCTCTGCGGCGAACCATTCAAACCGCTCGGCGCTCCACAGCCAAACACGCTCAGCTCCGTGCCCACCATTGCGAAAGACGCCAAAGATCCCCAGGCATACGAGAATCGTCGGACAGAGGTGAAGCTGGCCCTGAATACCCTGGGCAGCTTCGACTTCTCGGGACATATCCTGAACGAGTTTGTGCGGGACGTGGCCATCAAGTATGTGGAGGACGAGGACCCTGAGATCAGGGAAGCGGCGGCTCTCACGTGCTGCCAGCTCTACGTCAGAGACCCCATCGTCAACCAAACGAGCTATCACGCCCTCCAAGTCGTCGGGGATGTGATCGAAAAGCTGCTCACTGTAGGGGTGTCAGATCCAGAGCCGACCATACGAAGGACGGACCTAGCGGCTCTGGATGAGCGGTTCGACCGCCATTTGGCCAAAGCAGAGAACATTCGTGTCCTCTTCTTTGCCTTGAACGACGTGGTCTTTTCCATCAGAGAGGTTGCCATATCGATCATTGGCCGGCTGGCCAGATATAACCCTGCATATGTCATTCCATCCTTGCGGAAGACACTCATCCAGTTGCTCACCGAATTGGAATTCTCCGATGTCGCCCGCAACAGGGAGGAAAGCGCCAAGCTCCTAAGCCTCCTCGTGCAGAATGCACAGACGCTCATCAAGCCATACGTCGAGCCCATGATCTCGGTCCTGTTGCCGAAAGCAAGCGACCCGTTGCCCTCGGTGGCCGCAACTATCCTGAAGGCAATCGGGGACCTGGCTACTGTCGGCGGTGAGGATATGCTTCCCTACAAGGATCGACTGATGCCCTTGATCATAGACGCTCTCCAGGACCAGAGCTCGAACATGAAGCGCGAAGCGACGCTCAATGCATTGGGCCAACTGGCCAGCAACTCTGGATATGTGATTACACCATACCTCGAGTATCCGCAACTGTTGGAAATCTTGCAGGGCATCATTAGAACAGAGGGTCAGCGGGGCCCCCTTAGGCAGGAGACGATCAAGCTGATGGGCATCTTGGGAGCATTGGACCCTTACAAGCATCAGGTAAGGCCGAGGCCTGTCATTGAGCTGTGTTTAAGCTCTGTTTTCAGCCCACTCCTCATCCGTCACAAACCGAGCCGGGAAGACGCTATAATCGCTAACAGTTAGGAACAGCAAGTTGAAGAGCGAACCCCGGAAATGCAGCGCCGAGTCGAGTCCAACCAGATGACCGACATTTCATTGATGATGACGGGGTTGACACCCTCTAACAAAGAGTACTTCCCAACCGTCGTCCTCAACGCTCTCCTCCAGATCCTCAAGGATCACTCCCTTGCTCAGCATCACGCGGCTGTCATTGAAGCCATCATGAATATTTTTAGGACTCTCGGCCTCGAGTGTGTGTCATTCCTGGACAGGATCGTTCCGGCATTCCTCCTTGTCATTCGATCGTCGGCCTCGACCCGGCTGGAGTCGTACTTCAACCAACTGGCGACCCTGGTGAGCATCGTTCGACAGCACATCCGGAACTATCTCCCAGACATCATCGAGATCCTCCAGGAGTACTGGAACATGTCTACCTCGCTGCAGACAACCATACTGTCACTGATAGAAGCCATTTCCCGCTCCCTCGAGGGGGAATTCAAGATCTACCTGGCCGGCATATTGCCTCTCATGCTCGGAGTCCTCGACAAGGATTCATCCGCCAAGCGAATTCCTTCTGAGCGAGTACTCCACGCCTTCCTCGTCTTTGGCGCCAGCGCGGAAGAGTACATGCATCTCATCATACCCGTCATTGTCCACACCTTTGAGAAGCAGGGCCAGCCAATGTTTATCAGGAAGCACGCGATTGACACGATCGGGAAGATATCACGAAATGTCAACTTGAATGACTATGCTGCGAAAATCATCCACCCTCTTACTCGGGTCCTTGACATGGGGGAGCCCACGCTCAGAGTCGCCGCGTTGGACACTCTTTGCGCCTTGATTCAGCTACTCGGCAAGGACTATCTTCATTTCATGGGGACTGTCAACAAGGTCATCAACCAGCACCAGGTCCAGCACCAGAACTACGACCTGTTTGTGAGTAAGTTGCAGAAAGGCGAGGTTTTGCCACAGGACCTCAGCTCTGAATCGCGATTTGCCGACAATGTGGACGAAATGCCATTGGGCGACTTGGGCACCAAAAAGCTCGAAATGAACGCCATCCACTTGAAGGCTGCTTGGGACACTCGGGGCAAGTCTACCAAGGAGGATTGGCAAGAGTGGCTGCGACGATTCAGCACGACACTGCTGACAGAGTCACCGAATCACGCACTTCGAGCCTGCGCTAGCCTGGCCAGTGTCTATCTGCCCTTGGCTCGTGAACTATTCAACTCGGCATTCGTTTCGTGCTGGAGCGAACTGTACGAGCAGTTCCAAGACGAACTCATCCAGAACATCGAAAGCGCCATCAAATCGGAGAATGTGCCTCCAGACCTGCTCGGCCTGCTGCTTAATCTCGCCGAATTCATGGAGCATGACGACAAGGCCCTGCCCATTGACATTCGCGTCCTCGGAAGGGAGGCTGCTCGTTGCCACGCCTACGCAAAGGCTCTTCACTACAAAGAGCTGGAATTCTTGCAGGATCAGAGCAGCGGCGCCGTCGAGGCACTGATTGTGATAAACCACCAGCTCCAGCAATCCGACGCAGCCATCGGTATTCTGCGCAAGGCGCAGCTGTACAAGGAGGGCATCCAACTTCGCGAGACTTGGTTCGAGAAGCTCGAAAGATGGGAAGAGGCACTGGCCTTTTACAACAAACGTGAACGGGAAATTCCCACTGAACAACCTGTCCCCGTCGAGATCGTGATGGGGAAAATGCGATGTCTGCATGCCCTCGGCGAATGGGATGCCCTCGCCAACCTGACCGGCAGCACCTGGGCCAATTCGGCTCCGGAAGTTCAGCGAATGATTGCTCCACTTGCCACTGCCGCCGCATGGGGCCTGGGCAAATGGGACTCGATGGACAACTACCTGTCATCGCTCAAGCGACATTCGCCTGACCGATCATTTTTTGGGGCCATACTCGCCCTCCACCGGAACCAGTTCCGTGAAGCGATTTCCTGCGTCGAACAAGCACGCGAAGGCCTGGACACGGAACTTAGTGCCCTCGTGAGCGAATCTTACAACCGCGCGTACCAAGTTGTTGTGAGAGTGCAAATGCTGGCGGACCTGGAAGAGCTTATCGTCTACAAGCAATGCGATGAGAAGAAGCAAGCCACGATGCGTAAGACGTGGGAGACTAGGCTCCAGGGGTGCCAGCGCAATGTTGAAGTCTGGCAGCGTATGCTGCGGCTGAGAGCCTTGGTCATCTCTCCGGCCGAGAACATGCGGATGTGGATCAAGTTTGCGAACTTGTGTCGCAAGTCTGGTCGTATGGGTCTTGCTGAGAAGTCGTTGAAGCAACTCATTGGCACAGATGCAGCCCTGGAGACTATGATCCCATACTGGCCAGAGAGCAGGAACGAACGACCAATGTCGACACCGTCTCGAAGCATCCCCGCCCAAGGAACCTACGCCATGCTCAAGTACGAGTGGGAGCTGGGACAGCAGCCGAGTGGACGACGGGAGGGCGTTGCAGAGCGGACTCTTTACTGCCTGCAACGATTCACCAATGACACGGCGCACCGTTTGGACGTTGCCAAAGCGCACCTCACGGCTCAAGCTGGAAGCGACATGAACATTCCGGTAGAGTATGGGTTCCAGAACCAAATGGATCCATCTTTGATGACCCCCCAGACACAGCGAGCACTGTACGACCAGACGGTACTGCTCGCCAAGTGCTACCTGCGGCAAGGCGAGTGGCAGATTGCGCTCAACAAGGACGACTGGCAGTACAGCAAGGTACAGGAGATTTTGACGTCGTATTCTCAGGCTACCAAGTACAACCCACGCTGGTACAAGGCATGGCACGCGTGGGCGCTGGCGAACTTTGAAATCGTGCAGACGCTGTCAGCGAGAAACGAGGGCCAGCTCTCCAGAGCAGATCACGACATGGTCATCGAGCACGTTGTGCCCGCCATTCAAGGCTTCTTCAAGTCGATTGCTCTGTCTGCCGGAAGCTCCCTCCAGGACACTCTACGCCTGCTGACCCTGTGGTTCACCCATGGTGGAAGCTCGGAAGTGAACTCGGCGGTCATGGACGGCGTTGCCAATGTCAGCATCGACACCTGGCTTGAGGTTATTCCTCAGCTCATTGCTCGGATCAACCAGCCGAACAAGCGCGTCCAGCAATCAGTGCATAACCTGCTTGCTGATGTCGGCAGGACGCACCCGCAGGCTCTCGTCTATCCTCTGACTGTTGCGATGAAGTCCCGGCAGAACACTCGGCGGTCCAGATCGGCAGCTCAAATCATGGACAGCATGCGACAGCATAGCGCAAACCTGGTGGCCCAGGCCGACACTGTGAGCCACGAGCTCATTCGTGTTGCGGTCCTCTGGCACGAGCTCTGGCACCAGGGCTTGGAAGAGGCGTCGCGACTTTACTTTGGCGACCACAACATCGAGGGCATGTTTGCAACGCTGGAGCCCCTGCATGACCTGCTGGAGCGTGGACCGGAGACTCTACGTGAGATTTCGTTCGCTCAAGCCTTTGGGCGGGACCTCAAGGAGGCGCAAGAGTGGTGCCATCAATACGAGACCACCAAAGATGTCAACGATCTAAATCAGGCCTGGGATCTTTACTATCAAGTCTTCCGACGAATMTCCAGGCAGCTTCCTCAGGTGACAAGCCTGGAGCTTACATACTGCTCGCCCAAGCTGCTGGGCGCAAAGAATCTCGATCTTGCCGTGCCCGGGACGTACAAGAGCGGGTATCCCATTGTCAAGATTATGTCTTTCGACTCGACCTTCAGTGTTATCAACTCGAAGCAGAGACCGAGGAAACTCAATGCCAACGGGAGCGACGGAATATCGTATGCCTTCTTGCTCAAGGGCCACGAGGACATCCGCCAGGACGAACGGGTGATGCAGCTCTTCGGACTCTGCAACACGCTCCTCGCGAACGATTCGGAGTGCTACAAGCGCCACCTCAACATCCAGCGCTACCCGGCGATCCCGCTCTCGCAAAACTCGGGTCTGCTGGGCTGGGTTCCGAACAGCGACACGCTGCACGTGCTGATCCGCGAGTACCGCGAGAGCCGCAAGATCCTGCTCAACATTGAGCACCGCATCATGCTTCAGATGGCCCCAGACTATGACAACCTGACGCTCATGCAAAAGGTCGAAGTGTTTGGGTACGCTCTCGACAACACCACGGGCCAGGACTTGTACCGGGTGCTCTGGCTGAAGTCCAAGTCATCAGAAGCATGGCTCGAGCGGCGTACAAACTACACGCGCTCGTTGGGCGTCATGTCCATGGTGGGCTACATTCTTGGGCTTGGCGACCGGCATCCTTCCAACCTGATGCTCGACCGGATCACGGGCAAGATCATCCACATTGACTTTGGCGACTGCTTTGAAGTCGCGACGAAGCGCGAAAAGTACCCGGAGAGGGTGCCTTTCCGTCTGACTCGCATGTTGACGTACGCCATGGAGGTTAGTAACATCGAAGGCAGCTTCAGGATCACTTGCGAGCACGCCATGAGGGTGCTTCGGGAGAACAAGGAGAGCGTCATGGCGGTCCTGGAAGCGGTAAGATTCAAGCATGCCTGCATGAGCGCGTTTAGCAGGCACTAACAAGTGATAGTTTATCCACGATCCGCTCCTCACCTGGCGTCTCACCAGCGCCGCTTCTCCTGCCGGGCCGAACTTCCAGTCGGAGCGCGAGGCAGCTCTCGCGGGCCCAGCCGCGGTGCGTGCGCGGCGACACTCGATCCTGGATGCGGATGTGGCGCCGTCGGAGCTGCTCGCTAACGGCGAGCCCTCGGGGCCACCGACATCGCGGACTCGCGCACGCACCAACAGTTCTGCTGCTCCAGACGGTAACATGGTCAACGGAGCGCAAGAGACTGAGAGCCAGAACGCGAAGGCCGTGGAAGTTCTTCATCGTGTCAACCTCAAGCTGACTGGGCGCGACTTCAAGACCAACGAGGAACTGGACGTCGTCAGCCAGGTTAACAAGCTGATTGTCGAGGCCACAAAGCTGGAGAACCTCTGCCAGCATTACATTGGATGGTGCAGCTTCTGGTAGGAGCGAACGGAACTGGCCGGATATAGGCACAGGCGCTTTGAGAGAGACTCTCTTGTTAGCGGATAGCGTCTTGTGGTTATTATGGTGGCCACGGGAAGGAGTTTGAGAGGATATGAAGGTTTGCTATTTGCTCACGGGACGGAGACACGAACTGTAATATCAATATTGAAGGGATGGGCGAGAGGGACTTTCGTGCAGATAATATGTTAGCTTTGCTGTATCTGGCGCCTCCTGTGTTTGACTCGTCACTCCGTCCCTCAGGCCAGATAGCCTCCAGGGGCACAACCCTGCAGAGCGGAGCCATTGAAGGGACAAATCCTCACAGGCACGGTACGGCGCGTCGGGCAAGGGTGGCCAACGATTGGTAGCGTCGAGGGTCGCGGTTCTTGCATATATACTTTGATCGTGTACACGCTGAGGGTCTGTACGACACGGCCACTGCTTTCTGGCGGGGGCCGCCGGATCTGAATTCCCTTGGTCGCTGGGAAGGAGACTTGAACAAGGTGAATGCCCCTTGCGGTTCTTGCATATATACTTCGTACCGTGCACCACTTCGTATCGTGTGCACGCTGGGGGTCGGTACGATACGGCCGCTGCTTTCTGGCGCTGGCCGCCGGATCTACATTCCTTTGGTCGCTGGGAAGGAGACTTGAACAAGGGTGATGCCCCTCGCGGTTCTTGCATATATACTTTGTATCGTGCACCACGCTGAGGGTCTGTACGATACGCTGCTGCTTCTGGGCGCCGGCACGCCGGGTCTAAGCCCTGGCTACGCTCTCTTGGTCGCTGGGAGCCCCTCGCCTGGTGAGGTTGGCCGGGCCGAGTCTGCAAGCGGACGGGTGATGGCTCAGACGCCGTCCCGGATCCCTATCATCCCAGGAGCGGCGCATCCTCCTCCTCCTCGGCGGAATCCCCCTCCGGGCGTCCCTCCCAGCCCTCGCCCTGCGCCGCGCCCTCCAGCAAGACGGGCGCGCTGCGGCCCTCGGACGCGCCAAACAGGGCGTCCATGTCCTCGAGCGCGCGGCCCTTGGTCTCGGGGTAGAGCAGCCAGATGGTCTGCCAGGTCAGCGGGGGACGCACGGCCGGGCGGGGAGGACTTGCCGGCGCGCAGAGGAAGTTGACGGCCATGAAGAAGAAGTAGACGCCGCTGCCCAGGCGGGCGAGGCCGACGGGCCAGACCTGCGCGACGAGGATGCTCCCGAGGGAGCCGCCCGCGGCGGCGAAGTTGAGCCCGCGGGCGCGGACGGACGTCGGGAAGATCTAGGGGGCTGTCAGTGTCTCGGTTGGCTGGCTGACGCAGCGGGTGGCTGCGCACCTCGGAGCTGTACACCCACGCGGCGGGGCCCAGGCCGAGGCTGTAGCCCATGGCGTAGACGAAGATGAAGGCGATGCAGACGGCGTCGGCGGCCGTGTTCGCGTTCCCGGGGTACGCGAGGGGCAGCGCGCCGTTGATCTGCGCGGTGTCAGCGCATGCTCGCGCGTCGACAGCGAGGCCGTACCAGCATCGCGGCGCCCATGACCAGACAGCCGCCGACGAGGCACGCGCGGCGGCCGACGCGGTCGATCAGCCACATCTCCACGACGGCCATGGCGATCTTGGCCGTCATCTCGACGGCGCCGGCCATGAGCGCCAGGCGCGTGGGCATGCCGAGGGCGCGCAGCAGCGAGGGCAGGTAGTACTTCATGGCGGTGGCGCCGCACATCTGCGCCATGAACTGCAGCAGAAAGGCGCGCCACAGGCGCGCCCAGAGCGGCGGCTCGCGCAGCAGCGAGAGCGAGCGCGCGA
>LFRF01000011.1:541987-572341 GCA_001189435.1 Tolypocladium ophioglossoides CBS 100239 | reverse complement strand
AGACAGCCTCGACGGCGGCGCACATGGCGCGCAGCTCGCGGGCCGTGGCCTCGGGCGCGCAGGTGCCCGCGCGCAGCGCATGGAGCACCTCGCCGGCGCGCGCCGTGTCGCCTCGCTCGACGAGCCAGCGCGGTCTGGGCACGGTCAGCGGGATCAGCGGACGCCGGCCGGGGTGCTCACGTGTCGGGGATGAAGGGCAGGCCGGCGGCGAAGACGAGCGCCGGCAGCAGCTGCGCGAGGATCGCGACGCGCCAGCCCCAGTGCTCGCCGGCCGGGCTGGTCCAGTAGGTCATGCCGTATCCGACCCTGGGTCCTCAGCAGCGCTCACAGACGGCAGACGGCACACGGGGGGTCGCCTACCACAGGCCGCTGGCCAGGCCGGCGATGAAGCCGACGTGGTTCATCGTGACAAACTTGCCGCGCTCCCGCGCCGGAGCAACCTCGCTGTCCGTCGTCAGCCCCTAGCCCACCCAGTCGACGACTCACCTCGAAGTCGACAGCTCACCTCTGATACAGCGGCACGCTCGTGCTCACCACCCCAACGCCCACACCGCACACCCACCGCCCCAGGGCCATCGTCGCAACCGCCGCGGCGCCGCCCGCGCCCGCCATGGCCAGCGCCCCCAGACACAGCACCAGCGTGCCCACCAGCGCGGCATACCGCCGCCCCAGCCAGTCGGCCAGCGGGTGCGACAGCAGCACGTACGACAGCAGCGTGCCGCCGTAGTAGACGCCCGTCACGACGCCCTTCTGCGCCGCCGAGGGCTCGCCCAGCGCCGCGCGCCACCCCGGGTGCACGAGCACCGAGGAGAGCACGCCGATGTTGTAGCCCCAGATGGAGGCGCCCACGGCGAGGTGCAGGCACAGCGCGTACAGCCGCCGCGCGCCCGGGGGCAGCGTTGGGTAGGGCTTCATGTCGTGGAGCAGGCCGGATGGAGGTGCCTCGCAGGTACGAAGGAGGCCGCGCGTTCTATGCTCGACGGCTTGGGTGCGTCGCCCAGGTGTAAACGCGCAGAAACAACGATGCTCCAGGCGTAGACGAATCCGCACAACGCGCCGTGGCAGTCGCACAGCTGAGGAGCTGATGCGCGTGTTGAAGACCGACGTCGGTGAGCTTGGGAGATGGTGTTGCGGGGCTGTTGCGGCAATGGCGGGGGGCAACTGCGCAACATTGTCAACGTCCGAGATCCACAGAGCAGCATGCATCCGAAAGCGTCACGACAAGCACTCCTTCCGAGTGCCTGCCAACATCTATCAGTACGGATACTACGGATACCTCTCATTGCGCTGATTCCTCGCTACTCGTACTTCGTACATATGTAGGTAGGTCGCTTCTCATAATCCTACACGCGTGTCTACAGTTCATCCTTGCCGCGCCCCTCGTCGGCCCCCGGCTCACACGCTGCCGGCGTGCCAACCTCCATCTTGTACACGCACTTCTCCGACTCGCTCACCCTCCAGACCTCCTCCGTCTCTGCGCATCCCAGCCAGACGTCCGTTCGTCGCCGAGGCCCGTTCCAGCATCCCTGGCCGTCGTCGTACCGCATCACCATCCTCTCGCCCTTGCCCAGGCTCTTGCCGTCCAGTCTCTCCTCGTCGTCTGCCATCTCGCGGTCGATCCGCACAAAGTTGCCCATGTTGGTGTTGCCGTGGCCCTTCTTGGACTTCTGCGCCGTCTGCCCCATCCAGCTGAGCTCGTACTTGTATTCGCCAGCCTCGATGCTGATGCTCTTGCCCTTGAGAGCGCGGAAGATGTCCGACGGGCCGTAGTCTTTGCCGAGGTCCTCTTTTTCACTCTCGAGAGCCCTGGTCTTGTCCTTGAGCTCTTTTTCGGCAGCCTCGACGGCTTCGCGGGCGGCCTTGGCAAGATGCGACTCGCTTCCCGCCTTGGCGTTGTCGGCAAGGATGCCGTTCTGGATGAGCCACACCCTCAGACCCTTTACCTTCTCGTGGAGAAGGCCGCGAAGGAAGGCTGGAAGGTATGCCTCGAAGTTGTACACTGGACGGCCCGGGTTAAGACGTGGTTCCACGCAGGAAAAGGGGCGTGAACTTACATATGTCGGTATCGTCGCCGTGCTCCTCAAACTCCTTCCAGTTCACGCCGCTGCTTTCGTTATCCTCCTTGAGAATCTCTTCAATCCCCAAGTCGGGCCCGGGCTGGTCCTGGACGTCCATCGCTTCGCGGGCAGCATAGTCCTCATACGATTTGACTGCGGTCTTAACGCCCTCGTCGTTAAAGTTGGGGTTATAGTCCTCCTTGAGCTTTTTGAGAATCGTCTCCAGCTCGTCTACCTTAGTGCCGAGACGGTTGCGCTGCTCCATGACGTTTTCCAGGGTGGTGCGCAGCTCGTTGACCCTCGCCTTGGCCAACCCGACGAGAACGCCAAGCTTGCCTCCGCTGCCCTCGGCTCTGACCACCTTGCCCCTGTCCTCGAGCTCAGCCGCGGCGTGCCGTCTTTGGAGCTCTGCCTTCTTCGCCTCGAGCTGCTTGACCTCCTCCGTCAGCTCCACCAGTCGGACCTCGACCCGTCGGCGGGCCTCCTTGGCCTCCTGGGCCATGGTTCCCCTCTTTTTGCTAGCCTTTTCCATGTTCTTTCGCTTCTCATCCTCCAGCTTTCTGTGTTCCTTTCCGATCTCGGCACAGCGATTCTCGCACCTGACGCCCCTAACGCCGCCAAACTCCTCGGAGCCATCGCAGCAGAGGTCGTAGTCGCAGATACCGTCGTTTACGTATAGAAAGGGGACGTAGGAGCCAATGTGGCCCGTGTTGGCGCACCAGAAGCCGGGGAGCGCGTTCTTGGCATTCGTGCTGCCGGAGGGCGAACCGGGAAGCGGCTGTTGAGGCGAGAGGGGGTCGATGTGCGCGCAGGCGGCAGTACCAGGCTCGTCGGAGCCGTCGGGGCAATCGCACGTGTTGTCGTTGATCCTGCTCAAGCTGAGCTTGATGGAGGCATCAGTGATGCAGGCGAACTCGGATTTGCCCTGATAGTACGAGGCAACTATGCGTTGGGTCAGCAATGGCACGCCTTTAAGCTGTCATCTTGCAGCTGCCAGTCAAGGGATGCTGCGACCGAGGTGCCAACTGACATTCGGGACTGACACCGCGCGGCAGGCTGCCCGCAGCAGCCGCAGTGAAGCAGTATATGGCGCCCAACAGCACCAGGGACCTTGGTTGCTGCATCGTGGGCCGCGGGCTCTGTGTGGTGATGTTGACAGCGAAGAGTCAAGGACAAAGCTCTGCGACTGGCCCCTGGCGTCAACAGAACACGGTAACGATCTGTCGGCAGTCACAGGGGTGCTCCAGCGGGTATTTCCTGCTGGCGGCAAATACTCGGCTTTCCGTGCACTTGTCTTGGAGGGGTAATTTTTCTGGACCCCTCCAAACCTCAAAAAGTTCATCCGAAGCTGCACATCGCAGCTCGTCCAGCTCTTCCAGACGACAAGTGCAGCAAGGCTCTTCGTTCGTTCTGTTTGGTCGGACTAGCTTCTCGCCGCGAATCACTCAATTCGCTCTCCGCGGCTCGCACAATAAAAGCCCGCCCCCACAACTTACAACAAGCTACCGAAACCGCCATGACGCCCCCGCCGGCGGATGCTCTCCGGAGCCTCGACTCCCTGATACACACAGCCTCGACACTTCTCACGCAGCTGCAGGCTGTTCTTGCTGAAATACATAAAGCCCCAACCTTGGCCTCCACGCCTACCGCGTCCGCTCCCCTCGACGCCCTCGCCCTCGCCCACGACTCGGCGTCTTTGGTCCGAGCCCACGGCACAAAAGTCTCGCTGCTCATCATCAACGAGCCGTTCACGCCGAGCGCAATATCGTCCGTCGTGCGCGAGCTCGTCGCCGGGCCCGTACCAGCCATCTTATCAGCCGCTCAAGCCTGCACATCCGACAAGTACACCGTCGCACTGCGTCGGGAACTCGCATCCCGGTGCCAGCGCGTTCTTGCCGAGCTATACGAGCTGCTGCAAAAGGTCCCCAAGGATGGCAAAGTTCTGACCTTGGACAAGAAATCGGGCTTTGCTCCGGGAGACAGAGGCAGCATCCCGGCCACTGGAATCCTCTGGGCTGCCTGTGACGATGTCATCAACCTTGCCAAGAGCGGCGTGGGGGGCTTCTATGCGCAAAAGACGGGCGCGTGGAGGGATACGCTCAAAGACGTCATGGAAGAGATGAASGAATGGGGCGACGAGGAACCAGGTGACGACGAAGGCGGAAGTGACGACGATGACGATGTAGATGATTTGGTGGGCAAGCTGGGAGGAACCCACGTCGACGCCCAGGACATGATTGACGACCTCATGAGCTCCCAACCAACCATCCCCCGCTCCGATCCCAACCGCATCCGCCCACGCCTGGAAGCCTCCCTCAGACGCCTCCGCCTCGTCATCCTCTTCTACGAAGCCGCCATCAAGCGCCGCTTCAAGAAGCTCCCTGCCCTCCCTCCCAGCGGCGCAGAATCCAATGTGCCGTCTCGGCTAGACAACGTGGCCCACGTCCTCCAAAAACTCCCCAACCAGTTCGAGGACCTTGCAGGGGCCTTTTATGAGCTGCAGCCGCAGGACATCGACGAGGCCATGGAGCGGTGCTTCGTTGATGCGGTTGTCGCGAGTGAGTTGCTTGGTGAGGACTGGGACGGTGCTGCGGATGAGTTTTCGGCGTGGGTGAAGAAGTTTCAGGCGGAAATCAACAAGACAGAGTGGCGTTAGACAATAGAGTCCGATCCGCGCTGGTTTCATGTCCATGCCATTGTGATTTCACATTTATGCAACGCTCATCGGCCTTATCCTTGTCGCTGCCTCTCCCGGCTGTTTCTCCACTCCAGCTGCTGGCCATTTATGTTTCGTGTATCGGCAAGGAAGAGAAGGATGAGAACGCCCGAAGTGATCAAGTCAGACAGAGAGTCTAAACGAGACGTCTCTTTGCCTTTTGCTTATACCCAGTCCTGGGTGCCTTGTCCGCAGCATTGCTAGGAGCCGTCACAGGATAGATACTATTACAGCCCCGTCACTCGCTCTAGGCACTGCCCTTGCTCACTCAAGTCGAGATATTTGTGACCTCTTATTGTATTTGCCGCGTGGCAGTTCAATTCAACCTTGAAGTGCCTACGCCACCCTGAAACAGGACACGCGCCAACTCCGTGTTGTCCCCTCGCTCTTTCATAACTCGAACCCGCAGTCGTATACAAGATGCACGGCCATCGTAGAATTCCACATCATTTCATCGCTTCTTTCGGCCCCCTACCTTCGCTCACGCCCTCCTCGACGCCACAACCTCGGATCGGTTTACTGCGCGATCGAAGGCGGTGGTTCCGTGACGCTCGGATGCTCCAGACATTTGCCTGCTGCCGAGTCTTCGTCAGGGGATAGTGTTCCGGTCAACGTAACCTCCGGAGAGAGCGTAATAGTCCCGTCGCCTCTCGCATCACCTTTCTCTCCGTCGGTTGTGTCTGACGTCTCGGTTGTAAGTGTCGCCTGGGGTGAGAGAGTGACGGTTCTTTGGGTGTAACCACCATCAACCTCTTCCGGCGTCTTCGTTTCCAAATGCTCCGTCTCGGTTTCCTCTTCCTTCACCTGCGACAGCGGGCGGCCTGACACGTCCTTTGCACCTGAAGGAGTCTCGCCGCTCTCGCCCTCGCCTGGGTGCGCAGATCCGTCTTCGATGTTGACGCCGACAAGCTCCGCCAAGCTGCGGAAATTAAACATTGGCTCGTGGCTGGTGTCGCGATCCCCGTCGTCGCTACGTTCTCCTGTCTGAGTACAGCCGCCGTCCGGTCCCGCAAATCCTTGATCGTTGTAGCTGCCAGACGGGGTGTCGGCGACAGACGAAGAGCCATTGCTCATTTGCCTCAGATGAGAGCCACCCCGAGCGCTTCCCGTCGTGGCTATAGGAAGGGAGCCCGCCGAAGAGTTGCCAGACGTGACCGGTTCAGGAGGCCCACGGTCGACGCCTTTACCCTTGCCGCTTACAGCGTCCTCCCCGTCCCCGAGCTCGTGCTCGTGCTCCGTCGACGGCGAGTCGTCACCTCTTGAAGCTTGTGATGCTCCCTGCACCGTAGCCTCCATCCGTAGGTTACTGGCCGCGCTGTTGCCTCTCCTGCGCCCCAGATGGAGCGAGAGGCTGCTTCCGCTAGCACCGCTCACGCCATCTCCGTACGGGTCTTTGCCCTGCTTCTTTTGGGCTTTTCGCTCTGCTTGCTGACGCTTCTTGGCATCTTTCCGCAGCGCCTTTTCCTCCTTGCGCTTTCGTTCCTCTTCGGTGGCCAAGGACAGGCGAACTGCCTCCATGAACATCATCTCCTCGAGCTCTTCCATCCGCGTGCGCCTACTGCCGTCCGGGTTCCTATTAGGGTTTCGTTCGCCGAGTTCCGAGCCATCCGCTCCTCCAATAGCACTTCCGCTCTGTTCGAGCCCTGGCGAGTTCGTGCCATTGCTACCGGCGTTTCGCCGTCCGAACCTCGAAGGACGTAACAGTGACCTCTGATCATTGCCACCGACGAGAAAAGCTGCCGTGTGCAGGGCCGTTGCTGCTGCTGCGCGACGAGCCTGATGAGCGCGCGCAGCTGCCAGCTTGGTCGCCCAGTCCGGCCGGACGCGGTCCGTGGTGATGACGTTGGGCGCCGTCGCCGACAGACTATGCGTCCGTCTCCGTCCCACTTGTTGAGGCGATGTCGGCGGAAGAGTCGAGTTGAGTGAGCTTTGGGAGGACATGGCCGTAGACGAGGCGAGGTTCGAGGACGACATGGAGAAAACCAAGCCTCGCCGGAAGGGAGGGGGGTCATACGTTACGCCAAACTCGGGTTGCTGGCAGTAAGGACACGCCGAAGGTTCCGAGGTGAGCATCTCTGGCGGGTCCTCGGGGGTGAGTCCCTCATTCGGGTCTCTGGCTTGGCCGTTGGGATGGTGCTCGGGTAAATGGGGGTCGGCTCGCTTGATCTGGACGAAGCACTCGCTGCAGCTGGGCTGGTCGCAGCATCGAGTCCGGTTGAGGTAAGGCGGATACGACAGAAAGCAAATGGGGCACTCTAAAGCGTCCTTGTAAAGGTAGACCTCAATCGGTTGGCCATTGACGAACGGATCGTTTGGCAGAGATATCTCCTTTGGAGCCAGATCAGTCGATGACGCATTGCGGGAGCTCACACTAAGCGCTGCCGCAAGGGCCTTTGCTCTGGGCTTCAGCGTGTTCTTGACGGGTGCTGCTSCTGCAGAGCACGGTGGGCCGGGGACGGCGGCGGATTCGCTGCGATCCGGGGCCGCAGACAGAGTCCTCCCACCCATTGGTACCGTCAAGTTGTTGAGGTTCTGGGCTGTCGACTCCGGCGCCGGAGGTCGAGGAACCAATTCAGGGTCAGGAGGCGCATCTGCCGCCGGTACGGGCAGGCCGCGCGCGGCGGCAACAAGCTGATGCTCAGCCCAGCTCGCAGACCAGTCATTCAGGCCCTGCCAGAATGGCGCCAGTTTCCTCTCAATCTAGCAGACAAGTCAGCATGGCTGAAGGAAACGCTGAGGGGATACAAAGGGTGGCAACGCACCTGCAGCGATCTCACGACTGGTTTACTAAAGTCTTCGGTGCCGGTATATGTGCCAAGAGTGACCAGGTAGCCACCGTCGACGTGCTCCTCGCGCATACTGCGTTCGCGCTCCTTGGCTCGGGCGGCGCGTTCGCGCTCAAGCCGACGAGCTTCTCGCTCCTGTCTTGTCTCACGGCGCTCAAACGGGGGATCATCTCGGTCGCGAGCGGTTGGCTGGAGGTTGAGAAGGCCGGTGAGATCAGCCCTGCCCATGCGATTGCGGGTTCTGCCAGTCTCCCCTCGGCCATCGTTGCGGGTACCGTCCGGGTTGTCACCTAAGCGTGACTCTTTTGTGCTGGTGTTGCCCATGGCGAACGGACGGTATGCAAGCTAGCTGGGGCGGGTGGTATTTGCGGGAGATGCGCGCAAAACGAGGGCTCACACTGCCGGGTCGGTCGTTGTCGCTCGATTCGTATCGACGGACGGCTCGTTCCCGGCGAGGCGGAGACCTTCTGACAGAGGGGCGTCAGATGACGGGAGCAGCCAGCAGGTGCATTTCGCTGCAGCGATTGAACGCCTGTGACGGTTGGAAGCCGTCGAGTCGCTACGCTGTCGGTCGATATGGAAGCAAGTGGGTGATGAAGACCAAAAAGAGCGAGTTGGCAGGCGGAGCGATGAGACGGCAAAGGGTAGACGGGGGCAAGGAGGGTGGAGCTTGGCCGAGGATGCCGAAGTCGAGCGAGGATCGGCGATAGACGGTGAGGCTGCTGCCAGGCCGCTGATGTCGCCGCTGATGTCGCCGCTGATGTTGCTGCTGGTGAATGCTGGCGGAGGATTCGGCGACGCGGCACGAGGACGAGGGCAGAGGGCGTCGGGTCGAGGAGGCTGGCGGGAGGAGGACTCTGGGATCCTTCCAGTTGCCCGAAGATAAAGCTGGACCGCAACGGGAACGTGACATTGACCCGTCGACGTCGGTGCGCGCCGTCGAGGTGGTGAACCGCGGCAGAATGAGCTGCCACAACGCCTCTGCACTTAGAATGCGCCACTGGTGGGAGCAGACAGCGCACGGACAGCCAATAAACCGAGGCCTAAGCAGGCATCTTTTATCCTATTAACAACAGAATCCACTTCCTTGAAAGCGATGCCTCCATGCAAGAGGAACAAGGAATGAAATGGAGGGCGCATGAGGGGCCAGGCAGAGACAAGCGCAGCCCGCGCTGAGGTCATGGCCCCATCATCAACGCTCGTGATTCCATGCCCAGGTTAACAGACGCTCCACTCGGTCGTGCCCAGCAATGAGCTGCCAACTGCACCAGCGCCGCTGCGAGCCCAAGACTTTCAGCCGTGGCCATATCTCGGAGGTAAAGCCTACCAGACAACAGTGATGCGGGCTGTCCTTGCACGATTGCGATAACAGCAAGGCTCTCAGTGGTGGTGACGACCGCTGGTCGCTTCCGAGGCTTCCGGGGCCGTTGCAGATGACCCTGCGTGGATGCACATCGACACCGTGCCTTGGGCTCTGATGCTATATGCAAGGCCTCTGATTTCGCCAATCGGCATGTTTCGCATCGCATCGCGCGGCTAGTCGTATTACAGAGTCGTCGTCATCCCCCAATATCTCAAGCCGGCCGCCAACCTCACCAGCATTGACAGCCAGACAACACCCGACAAACCTCAATCATTCTGGAATGGGCGGCGGCGGGACAGCCAATAATGCTGGTGTTGTGTTTTTGCCTGGCTTGACATCCATGTACGAAGTGTGTACTCGTAGGTTATTTGTGGCTTAGACGTTGAGCGGTCAACATCCACGCATGGCCGAGCTTTGCACTGCCGTTGGGCTGCCAAGCCATCGAGGATAAACTCGAGAAGCTTGTTTGGAGGGCCCCTACGTTGGCCTCGTGGCTGCCAAGACGCGGAACGTTATTGATACCAACCTCACCTACCCTGTACCACTCACCAAATGGTACTGGATACGATCTGTAGAGAAGGCGGGTTTGCTTCAATAGCCACTTCGTACCTATAAACACTTMTATTTTGTTCCATTTGTTCAAATGCTCAATCTGGGATCTGCTCTGCAACGGCGGCGTCGATCATGACTATTCTATGCCACAGTTTCGGTCCACAGAACTGTCCATGTACCCGACTTCCGCTCTATGATTTCGACAATAAAAACACTCCCCCGGGTATCTTCCACAAGTTCCAGCCGAAACTCCACGTAGGTATGCAAGCAAAGTCTATCTCCTTGGTGCCCACGCCTGTAGCCACTCCCTCATCCTGTCTATATTGCCCTTCTCGGCTTCGGCTGCCGCAACACACCACTCCAGGTCCCAGACCTTCTCGGCGGCCATCATCTCCGCCAGCTTCCGCCTCTTCTGATTCGCCTCGTCAACGCAGAAGAATATCGGCTCGTCGTGATTTGGAATCTTCTCCAGGAGGGGCTTCACCAAGGGCAGGGCCGCCTGAGCCGACGACCCCTTGGCGTCTAAGCCGGCGTTGGCCCTCCCGGTTTTGCACCACTCGTTGGCGCAGTGCGACTTTCCGCAGCCGGTCATCATCTGCCCAAGATACCGTCTCTCGATCCTCCTGCGCAAAGCCTTGCCTTCCGGGTCATGCATGCTCACGTAGAGCGGTCCGAAGCACAGCGAGCAGAGGCCGATTTCGTTCCCGGGACCCTGGCCTTGAGCTGTTCCAGCGCCTACTTGACCCTTGGGTCCGACACCGTGCAGGGTTCTACCGCAGTTGACATTGCGGCATATCAGGGGCTTTGATCGGTTGACCTTGTCCAGCTCGTGGTGCTTTAGGTGCGTTTCCATGTCCCGCAGGCGAACAATCTTGTCGCAGAGGTGACACTCGGTAGTACGGGCTCCATCTGCCAACTCATGCGCCGTCATTCCAGAGAGGACAACTTCTGGAGCTGGATTGAAGGGATCTCCCTCCTGGGGTACTTCGAGATGACAGAATCGGCATACAATCAGCTTCCCCGGACAGACAGTCGTCCGATGCCTCGCAAGGTCCGGGAGCGAGTTTGTGGAAAACTCGCACGATGCACATTGGCGATCCGTGTGAAATATCTCGTCATGCTTCGCCCTGCTCATCGCCGAGTTTCCGTGCGCACCGTCATATTCGCAGTGCCAGTGTGCTTCCCACTCGGCCGATCCCTTCTTGAAGACGGATTTGCAGTGCGGGCAAAGGACGTTGTTTCTGCGACAAAAGTTTTCATGCAGAACAATAGTTCGCTTAGGGACCCATTGCAGACAGTTCTTGCACTGCTCATCCTCTGCGCTGTGATTCGCGCCGTCGACATTCATGGCCTCGGTAGGGCCACGGCCTTGGGCCGCCTTGGCTCGAAGCGTGAATGCGATGGGGCCTGAGGATTGTTGCACATCTGAGGCCAGGCGGTGGGCGTGAACAGACACAAGGATGCTTTCGGCACCTTCCAACTCCACATTCGTGGGAGATATGGAGATGGACTTGCTCCCGTGCTCGGCAGGGCCAAAATCGCCAAAGACATGGGTTGAGTCGCGCGGCAAGGCTCTTTGTCGAGAGGACTTGGGAGTGACAAATATGTCTAGGCCCTCATCTTCAGTACTGCTGAGGGTGATTGCCAGCGGTTGTGACCGGTCCCACGACGGCAACACATAGTCGACGTAGTCCCCAGGCGACACTTGACCCTGGACATCTTTCCATATATCCAGCTCACCCCCTTTGCAGCTCCCGTTTGCCGGCTCGGATTGCCCCTTTGCCATGATTTGGCGCAATGTCTCTCTGGCCTGCTCCTCGTTCAGAGCCTCGATATCCACCTCGAGGTCGGTATCGACAACGCAAATCCCATCGCCCTCGGGAGCGAACTTGTCCACCAGGAACTTGAATGTCTCGCCCTGGACGCCATTGACGGAGAGAATGGCATCCTTGGTGAGGCAGGTGAAGTTGTCTCTGAGATGACGCTCCAACAAAGACTTCCAGTCGTCCGGATTGTAGCCCGCTTCGAGGGGTCGCAGTCGCACGTACGCGCCTTTGGGCAGATGCTTAGCGTGGACGGTAATTTGGACGTGCGGCGCAATCGAGTCTTCGGCCGTGAGATCGACAGGGCTATCGGGGGAAGCACCATTCGTGTCGAGCAGGTCCTTGTCTTGGACGCCAAGGGCTTCGCGTAGGAACTGGCTGAGACCCAACGTTCCTTCGGGAGCGGAAAACTCGCGAATGCCCGCATACACAACGTTGCTGTTGACGGGGTTCACCAGGCGGAACATGAGCGGGTGCGGGAGCTGCTGGCTATTCTCGTGACGGGCATAGGTGCTTGAAAAGCCAGGGTTGTATGTATTCAGAGGGTCGAAGGAGGTGAATGTGGCACCGGCTGGTTGACGGGACGGGGCGGCCGCGAGAAGCTGCTCGAGAGCGGATTGAGGGAGAATGATCTTGTCGCCGGGGAGGTTCTTGGAGGATGTGGACGCGGGAGGGAGGACGGCGTATGTGCCAGACCAGCGCAGAGCTGGGGGCTCGTCCATGTCCATGGCCATGTCTCGCGGGGAGCTGGTCTTTAGATGCGACGGCTGCTATCACGAGGCAACAGCGAGGCTGGGTTGGTGCAACTCCGCGAGGCAAAGGGAGCCGTCCATGTCTGGAAGAAAGGAAGAGATGCACAAGGCAAACGGGGCAAACGGAGCAAATTACAGGAGACGATGGCAATTCATCGAGACGCGCACGCGAAGGCAACACTGCTCAGTCAGCCGATTCCGTCATGTTCCATCTGCCGCTGGAGTCACGTGCTCCCAGCTGGAGCCTCCGTCAATCCATGCGTGTTCTTGCATTTCAAACAATGCGAGTATAATGCTGGTGCGGACTCGCAATCGCTTGCCTCCGGTCGAGGCGCCGACTTTGTCTCCTCATCCTCAGCTCTGCGCGTCCTTGGAATGACGATGACAATGCAGCTCCGGCCGGCGCCGCCTCCGGTCGTCGGCCCCGGCCCGGATCCGTCTCTCCATCTCCACCTCCAGTCGCCGACCCCTTGTTACTCGTGCTCTGCCTGCCTGTCTGTGATTCATCGAGGCATGTCCGCCGCAAGATGCCAAGAAGCCGGGACGCGGGAGATTAGCCGGCGGCACCCTTGTCGGCCAGAAATGGACGATGGAGTCAGTCGAGTGCAGTAACGTAGCGATGGGCTGCAGCACCAGTGAGGCTGCAGCACCAGTGACAAGATGCCCTTCGGCACCTGGCCCGCGTGCATGGGTATCAGCAAATGCTACATAAGCGCATTACGTCTTGCCTGCCCATTCGCCTCTGCCGTCGACCGCGCGTGGCGCCGCCGGAATAATTCGCCGTCGTCGTTCGTAATTGTGGCCCGATAAGCGTCCCATGCACAGATGCTCCAGATGGCCCCTGGCACGCGTGTTTGCCTCTGTGTGGTCCCTTGGCCGTCCTTGGGCGCCAAGCTCGCAGGGTCGTACTCGCACGGAGCACACGCGGCCGAGACACGACCCCATCTGCCCATCGCATCGCATCCGTGCCCAGCGCAACTCCCGTGGTTGGGGAAGAGGGCGTGATCCCGTGCTACACAGCTGCAGCCCGCGTCTTGGCCCCCTCACCTTGCGTTCGCTCGACAACGCCTGGCAACTGCACCGCAACAGCAACAGCTGTCACCTCGAGCGGCACGCCGGGAAGCATCTCGCTCCCGTACTGGCAACATCGTCCAGGCTGCTCGCAACTCGTGCCCATCCGCAGCGATACCCAATCCCACCCCAGCTCTGTTTCAGCGAATGGGCCTTTGCCGGCCGCGTTGGGGCGGCGGAATGCAATTTGCATCTGTCTCACAGGACCCCGTCGACTGAGTAGTCCCTACAGGCGTTTGAGTATTACTTCGTACGTGCGCGCGCCCCGAGCTCCGGATTTAACCTTACTCGACATCTCTATCTCATGTCGCACCCCCAGCCCAGATCTCGGACCATCTGGCCTTCATTCCTCATCATCAATCCGCATCCTGCCTTGTCCTCGTTCTGTTGCGCAACGGGACGACGGCCATTGACTGACCGTCATACGCCATCAGACACCGCGACACGTCGCCAATCCGGCTCTTTGCAACGACGCACAACGATACCGACCTGTATTCTGGAAGCCATCGCCTCCACCTCCTGTCCTCCTTTTTCAACCCCACGCCTCCCTCTTCCGTGTCCTGGCAGCCTGACATGAGCCAAGCTACCGTCAACGGGCAAACGCGTGAAGAGCTCGAGGCATCATCGCCGTCCCTCTTTGACATTCTCCACAACTCCCTCGTTCTCAGGAACACCGTCCCCTTCCTCCCCGTCTCAAGTCTCCTGAGTCTAGCTGCGACCGGCCGATCTTTCAGAGCCCTCATCTTCGGCACCCCGGGCGTGTTTAGACATCTCGATCTCACCAGAGTCAAGAACGCCCAGTTTGACATTGACGCCATTGACCGCGGTGGTGAAGTCTGGCGCAGCGCCCAGCTCGATGAGAACCTGACTGAAGATGAGTGAGTGGCTCTTTTAAAAGGCGGTCACGGCCGTTCGGCTCATGGCTGACATGTGCGTGTCCCAGCTTCTACTCGGGACCGCTGAGAGGCGTCTTTTCCACCCTCAAGCGGCGCAACATCCTCCGGGATGTCCAGACCCTCATCCTCGATGGCCTCTCCGTGACATCTGAGCTATGCTACGAAATCATCAACGACGCCTCCTTTAGCGTCCGCATCCTGTCCATCCGCGACGTCAAGAACCTGAACCAGGGCAAGCTGCGCGGCGCCCTGCAGTATGCCTGCCGCAAGACCCGCCCCGAAGGCTCCCCCCGGCTGCAGGCGCTCTACGTGTTTGGCTCCAAGGACACTCTGCCTCTGTCCGCATCGACACCGCCGGCCTCGTCCATCGGCTCGGGATGGAACCACAAGAGCCAGATGGCCCTGACCAGCTCGCTCCGACGCAATGGTGACGCTTGGTGGTCGAAAAGGGGCCGTGTCATTTCGCGCCCAATTTCGGACGAGTGGGTCGGCTGCATGGTGGCTTGTGAGGGCATCATCGCCTTCGACGCCGTGCTCTGCCAGGGCCCCCGGCACCGCAACTCTCCCGCGTTTGGCAAGACCTCGCTGCGAGCTGGTACTGGTCCCGCGGTGGCGACGCATGCGGTGTCCGGGTGCGAGGACTGCGGCAAAGCCCCCGAGGGACTTGTTCACCCGGCGTCTAGTTCCCCGGCGAGCCTCCCGCTCCTCGCCCCCCCGCCGCTGCTGTCCTCGTCCGTCCGCGCCGCAACCTTGCCTCACTACCCATACCCGCCGTTCGTCGCCCGGTGCATGGACTGCCTGTGCGAGCGGTACTGCTCCGGATGCGACAAGTGGTGGTGCGAGAGCTGCTACCAGCTGCCCGGACAGCCGGGACCTCAGGCCGATGTCAGCGACTTCGTCGTGGTGGAGGATGACGAGGACGGTTCTGTGAGTGAGACTGAGAGCCTGGAAGCATTATCTATGACTCCGAAGATCAAGGTACGAAACAAGCTCTGTCATCAATGCACCGCTGGGAACGAGCCGGCAATCTGAAGGGCATACGCTTCAATGGTGGGTGTTACGAAAGCCGGTCGGGACCAAGTCAGATTGGCTGTCAAGCTGGTTTGAAACAAGCTCCCTCAAATTTGTACGCAGAACCGGTTGTCACTTTTAGCTGCGGGGGAAGGGAGCACGTCGCGACCGATTCTTCTCTGCGCAAATAATCCCTGCTGACGATTGTGCTGCGGATAGATCCGAATCTCCAAGAGCTGCTGGGAATGCGGCAACAACGTGGGTTTCTCCAGAGCTGACTTGGGAAGACGACAACTGACTCGACGCATAGTGCGACTCTTGCATCGATCAAACGCAGAGAGTTTGCAGAAAGTGCTGCGGCGGGTACTGTATCATCCACAACGAGGGGTCCTCTGCAAGCCACGTAAGTCTCAGATATGCTGGCCAAGGGAGCATGGATGCTAACTGCTTACCTAGTGTGATTGTGCGTCTCCCGAGGCTCTCGAGATTAGCCCACGCGCCCAGAGATGCTAACCGTGGATTTAGGGTGCGTATCGCGAGGCCGTGGCCTTGGGCGTCTGTAAATT
The DNA here is from genome assembly GCA_001189435.1 of Tolypocladium ophioglossoides CBS 100239. NCBI lineage: Eukaryota > Fungi > Ascomycota > Sordariomycetes > Hypocreales > Ophiocordycipitaceae > Tolypocladium > Tolypocladium ophioglossoides. The sequence continues at coordinate 556,748 of LFRF01000011.1, read as the reverse complement.
CGATCCCATTGCCATTGAATGGCTACGAGACGGCATGCCACGTCGGGTAACACCCAGCGGTGGCTGTCATGGTTACAGGACATTGACGTTGATGTGAGTTGTGGTCGAAAGGCCATTATGCTCATGCCGACCACATCATTGCGAGCCGGAGACATAAAAGTTGGTAAAGCAAGCAAGCGCGGTGGGATACACGGGTACAGGGTCCAAGACCGAGGCCCGTCGTCCGATGGAGGACACGATGGCGCCGGACGTCGTTTGGCTCGGGGCTCTTCTGCACGGTTACGGTTTATCGAGAGCATGCTCTTCTCAGTTTAGCGAATAATACACCACTCTTTCAAGGAAGAACTTCTTCATGATATTCTCGCCGTAACCATCCTGTCTTGACTCGGTGATCGGCGTGGAGGGCATGCTCTCTCTTGCTATCTAGGTTGTCTAATCATCCATGGGTTTAGTGGACAACATTTGCTCTCCTACAAGACGGGCTGGACCTCCACTTCGGCGCCGCTATGAATATCCTACATGGTCTCAGGATCTCCTTCTAAATATGGCGTAGTTCCCACACGTACCGGAAAGCGGTGTCCAGACGCCTCAGAGGACCTGTAGGTTTCGGGCTGCTGGCCGCGCCGTCGCAGTTGTTTGCGACTTGCGCGAGGAAAGCGTCGAGCTATCTGAGCAGACTGCGTTTCGTTTCCCTACAATCCGTATATCCCACTCGGGGAAGGGATCGCGACGGGCGGGCACTAATACCGTAGTCTCAGATGAAACGTGCTTCGTTGTACGAAAATAACCCTCGGCCGCGGAACGTTATGGCACCTGGATGCCAGTCGCAAACTTGCGCGCCACCAGCACAGCGCCAATCTCTTCGTACTCTTGCTTCGTGACGGCGACCCTGTCAATGTTGGCGTGGTTGGCCATGTTGGCAGCGCCGGACCAGGTGCTGAGGATGGGATCCGCAGGCCTAGCGACGCGCACAACGCAGTCGTCCGGGACGCGCTGCACTACCTCCTTCTGCAGCCGCTGGATGAAGCCGTCAAACAGAGCGTTGCCGCCGACCACGACGATGTTCGCTAGGAGACCTGGCCAGAGACCGATTGGAAGCTGCTGCAGTGATTGGTGTATGAGGTCGGCGAGCCCGGGCTGTCGCATGCCCATGTCGCTCGGGCTGAAGACCAGCTCCGGGACGGTGAAGCGTTCGTTGCGCAGCGTCAGGATTTCCTCGTCTGCCTGGCCGACAGCGGCCATCTTCCTCGCCTTGGAGTGCCTCGCGGGGTCGTAGTCGCGGAGCTCGCCCTTGGCCCTGGCGTGGAAGTCGGGCAAGACGTAGTCCTTCACGATGCCGCCGCCAGTCAGGTAGCCCTCACGCCGTTCCCCCTTGGTGCCTTTCCACGACGTGTCTATGTCGGCCTTGAAGTCGGCCGAGACGTAGCACGCCGCCTCCTTCATTTCGTTGACGATGTACGTGTCGTTTCGCACGTCAAAGTGCCGCAGGGATATCAGGCGGGCTAAGTAGTTGGTGAGGAGCTTGCCGCCAACGTCGAACCGGCGGATGGCCGAGTGCAGTGGCTGCCCACGCAGCACGGGCGTGACGGTCGTGTGGGAATACCCGGAATCAACGAGGAGGAAGACTTCGGCGGGCGTGGCCGCAGCCGTAGGTGCATCCATCGGCGTGCGGAAAAGACTCTGGACATCGAGGTAGGCATTGAAAACCGGCCCTAGGTGATTCCAAGTCAGCGGCTGCGAGCTTCACCTTGCTCCGTTCCAGGGTCCCATACCAACGCCTCGATAGTAGCTTGCAAAGCCGTATTCCTCAAAAACCACTTGGTCGCAATTCGCCTGCAGCGCCGGCAGGCTGTTTGGTGGCTCTGCGAGGATCAGACGCACCTCGCTGGGGTCGCATTTCATTGGCGCCTTGTCGTCGAACAGCTCGTGGTCCCAGATCTCCTTCTGTGCCTCCCAGTTGACGATAAAGCCCTTCTCGACCGGTCGCCGGAATTGGATCTCGCCATAGTCGCGACATTTCTCGAGACCGGAGCCGACGTAGATCTTTCTCGCGCGGTCGCGAGCGATGCAGTTGGGGGTGACGCGAGGCTCGCCTACGACGCCGTCGTGGACGATCCCAGCCTTCAAGGTATAGCCACCATTGTCGAGGACCAGCGTCTTTGCAGGGCGAGCTGGAGCGGCGGCTTTGGATTTGCGACCTCCTGCCATGGAGTTGCAGGGTAGGGGACTGTCAAAGCGAGCTTGACAGAAACCCCGAGAATGGGAGCGAGATCTTGACTGGAGAAGAAATCGCCATGACGTGAGACTCGCCATCTTGAATGCACTGTCTGATTACGTAATCACGACGACTTACACCCGAGACGACGTTTCGACCTTGAATCACACCTGGACTCTAGAAGAGTGATGGAATAAAGAATGGATTCTAATGTGTTTACGAATATTGATTGAATAGAGCAGTTGGTGGGCTTGCATCATGGTGAGCTGCCACCTCGAAGGTGGCCAATCTCTCTACCTATCGTGAATCAGGCTCAAACGGCCCATGAAGCCCTAGTCGCTGATATTCTTGGCCAGTTGCAAGATTCCCGATCGAAGAAATGGCGCCTCGAATCCAACTACATGGCCGTCGCCGTCTCTGTAAAAGAGCACCCTGTCCATGGGCTCACCGCCGTAGTGAACCCAGTCCCCCAGCGTCCACATGACGCAGTCGTCCATGAGCGTGCCAGACCTGGGGAGATCCGACTCGCCAATCGAGGCAAACTCGGGCCAAAGACGCCAGACTTCGCTCGTCACCGGTTTGCCATGCAGAGTCGTCTTCTCGTCCAAGTCGGCAGGGAAGAGTCGTACGGTGGAGCCGAAGTTGGAGGTGAATTGGCCCATGGTCATGGACCAGATCTTGGTCATTGCCGCAAGGATATCCGAGCCGTTTCTGCGGATGGAGGATATGACGAGAGAATGGTTATCTAGGTCAAATGACACATCGATCATGCTGGTGTTGTTCTTTGCGCAGCCAGATTTGAATGTGCGCGCGTACTCCTTCTTGGCTTGCGCCCTGGAGGCTTCGTCCGCTGCCGGGACAAAAGTGCCAAGTATGGCGTCGGTGAGGAACGTCACGGCATTCATAGGCCCCGCTGTCAACACCACGAGGCTCAGGCCGTACTCGTCGACCACTGAGAACCGGCTACGGTAGGACTAGGCACCGCCTCCCTTACCGAAGATGGTGACGGGATGGGGATGCTTCGGGGTGAGGTTGTGCGGACGGAAGATCTCCCACGGCATGCCAACGGCGCTGAACCCGCCACTGTATGCTTGGGGCTTGAGCCATTGGCGCACTTGCGTGGGCGTGAGATCGATGGAGCGTGTCATTATGGCATGGGCAAACTTGGACAGATCTCCCAGCGACGAGACAAGTCCGCCACCACTGGATCGATGAGAGTTGGTCATTGATGTCCCATTAGGCAGGGTCATGTATGAATGGAGACTTACGGTGCGTTGTAGCCGTAGTCTGCGCCCCAGCCGCTGTCGCCGGGTGGGATGACTGCTCGCTTGTCGTCGCCGGGAGAGGGCACGGTGTTTTGCAGATCGAGCGGCTTGGCGACGATATTTTCAACAAGCTGCGTATAGTTCTTCCCAGTAGCCTCTTCAATGGCCATGACTAAGATGGTATACGCGATGTTGGAGTACGCTGGTCGTTCCATGGGCGCGACGACAGGATATGACTTGGTCATGCCCTTTAGGAAGTCTAGAGCTATCGTCAGCACTTGGTAGGAAATGGTACGGGAATTGGGAATGCTTGCCGTCCTGAGAGCAGGCGCCGTTGAGGGCCATGACGCCGCATGGGGGATATGCCGAGTCCTCGATGGGGGGAAAGCCGTACGCGAGGAACACCTCTTTGAGGTAGTAGAACTCTGAGAAGCCATCTGGTAGCATGGTCAGTACGCGCATTCTCATACTTGAACTACACTTTGCACTACCCACAGTTTGTCGGAGCACCCGAGAGCTGCGACGCAAGCATCTTCAGAGTCACATCCTCCCAGCGAATGCGAGACGGCGAGTCCTTCAGCTCCGAGAGGTACTTTGTCACAGGGGTATTGATGTCGACGCCGCTCTTGAGCAGGATGTAGTCGGAAATGACCTTTGACACCGAGCCGATGAGATACTGCGAGTCTCGATCGAGCTTCTTGGTGCCGATGACATTGTTCGTGGCCAAGTGGTGGTACTCCCAGAGGGGTACGCCTGGATCCTTCTGATCCTTGGAGATGACCGCGAGAGAGAAGGAGACGTTCTCGACGGGCCAGCCGGCTTTGATGGCGCCAGAGACGGCGGCGTCGAGGGTCTTTGTGAGGCTTGCGGCGGCGTCTTTGATGGCGGGCGTGTCCTGAAGGGCCGGCTTCGGCAGCACGGGGCCTTCTGGGCGGCAGATGAGGGTGGCCGCGGCCAGGCCCGAGAAGAGTGGTAAGAGAAGAGAAGTGCTACGCATCATTGTGTCGGTTATTCTAGAGCCAAATTCCAATGACTTGTCCCGATGGCCAAACAGACCGTCTATCGGGCTCATCCTCGCCCCTTTATACTCTTGCTGGAAGCCATCATCGCCGCGCCAAAGACAATTTCTCGAAGCCTGCGCAGCCAAGAACATGGATGTTCATCTCGAAACCGAGATACGATGAGGTCCCCAGAGAGTGCCGTCAGCAACACCAATCAGAAGCAAGCTGATGTCCAGCCCCAGATGCCAGTATCGTCAGGTTGTCAAAAGCCACGGTGATCTGCAGGGAATCGGCGTTGTGGCGTGTAGAATTACGGGGCCGTAGTTCGAGGTCGAACCCGAGATACGATGCGGCGCCAACGAATTAGCGGCGCCGATCCATCATTGACAGCGACTTTCATTGTTCCTTCCAGGCTTCCGTGCAACAGATCGCGTGCATCGTGTTGTTTGAAGCCCTGGTGGGAAGAGTAGGTGATAATCGCGCTCTTAAGGGCGGAGCCGCGGGCAAGATTACGTGGCCCGACTTCCGGCTGACAGAAATCATGGACAGCGTCTGGATGCATGTCGGATACGCAGGTGGTAAGTGGCAATGCATGCCGCTCATCACGATGGCTTAGATTTTCGCGCTGTCTAGCATCTTCTTGGGTACCAAGCCCCATCGCTCGGCCACGTCGTCTCTGGGAACGGCGCCCTTGACCGTCGTCAAGTTGGTAAAGGCCTCCCCGCCGCTCTCCCAGGCGTAGTCCCTCCACGGGCCCAGACTGGGCCACATCTGGTCCCGAACTATCGCGGCAATCTTGTCCTTTCTCTGCGCGGCGCCGTCGCGTGCTCCGCTTGCGAGCCCGACGACGCTCTTCCAGAGGCGCCACGTCTCCTCGAGCTCCTCGACGGCGGACACGCCCATGACGCTGACGCCGATGCGCGCCGGCAGACCGTCCTGGTCGGCGCTGGCGTCGGCGAGCACGCTGGATGGGTACGCAACGGTACCAAAGGGCGCGCCGACGCGGGCCCAGTTTTCCAGAGCCCATCGGATGGCAACCTCTTCCAGGCGCTCGCCGCGCTGCGAGGCAATGGACGCGAGGTCGTTGCAGGCCTTGCGCAGGGCGGGCGGCGCAGGGTGCCACGATGCCATGGGCCCGTTGTCGACGCCTCTGGTGGTCAAGAGGCCCATGCCCAGCATGCTCGCGTTGAGGACGCACTCGACGCCGGCGGCGCGCAGCCGCTCCAGCAGATCCGGCCGCCCCAGCCGGCTGTTCTGCACGCAGAAGTGGCCGTACGACAGCACGGCGTCCAGCGGCTCGCCGGTCTGCTGCAGCACCATCTCCGCGAGGGAGGCCAGCACCTCGACCGGGTATCCGCTGATGCCGACGTAGCGCACCAGGCCTCGGTCGCGCAGCCGCCGCAGCTCCTGGACGGCGGCGAGGACCTCTGCCGGCGAGACGAACTCGGCGTCGTGGGCGTAGACCAGGTCCAGGTACTGCGTGCCCAGGCGCTCGAGGCTGCGGCAGACGCTGTACCGGATCCAGGCCGGCGAGTAGTCGAACTCGCTGCCCGCGATGCGCCCGGCCTTGGTGATGAGGAAGTATCCGTGCCGCGGCGGCGGCGGGACCAGCGTGCGCAGCGCATCGCCGAGCAGCGCCTCGGAGGGGCCGTAGTACGGCGACGTGTCAAAGGCGGCGACGTTGTGCTCGAGGGCGCGTCGGACGATGTCGGCGTAGGGCATGCGCGCSGGGTCGGGGTGGTACTGCGTGTTGAACGTGGCCGTCCCCTAGGACTGCGGGAGGCAGGACGCGAGAGAGCGGCTTGTGCGGGACTGCTATGGCGGNGCACCAGGGGAGGCAGGACGCGAGAGAGCGGCGTGCGCGGGACGGCCATGGCGGCGTCGACGGCTCGTCAAAGTCACCTCGACTGGCGAAGCCGGGACATGACGGTGCGAGGACCGCGGGATGCTCGCCTTGTCGCTGGGACAAGGAGCGCAAGAGGCGGAGGGGACGGGACCCGCTCGGAGCTGCTCGGACAAGATGGAGAAAACTGGCCGTTTGTCAGCCAATGGTGTTGACGGAACCGAGGTCTACGAGCGATTTTATGCGCTACGCTGATATCAGATTGATGAACATGATGCCCAGAGAGGAAAAGGCCAAGATGATAATTTGATTTAAATGGGGTTTGCAACTGCACATGCAGAACAATGTCATGATTCCATCGCTGTCAAACCCAGAACCAGCTAGCTGCGGCGGAATTCCTGCCGTGGCACCTGCCGTGGCACCTCGTTGACGCCATTGCACTGGCCAGGCGCGCGATCCATGTTCTTGCATGCAKGCAGGAACCGTTCCATAGGCGCGAGGTGACGAGCCGTCATGTTCACTCCCAGGTTTAGAGCGCACCAAATGAACCTGCCTATGTGAGCGGTACATGGGGACGGAGTGAGCCCGTTGAACGACTGTTGTGGTCGCGACCAGTATGAAGCTTCTTGAATCCAACTACAATGCTTCGTACAAATCGACCAGCCAGGTCGACCGAAGAATTCGACGACACCGTCCGTTTTGTAGTGCAATGCGTTTGCGCGTTTGACCGTGTCCCGTTATGGCTCCAGAAGTTGCAGCCAGCTGTCCTTGCATCATCGCCGGAGTCGTCGAAGCTCTCTCTGCCCTGTGCCTGTTGGCTGGATCGGAGGGATGAGGAAATTTGGTGTTTGAGAGTCTATCCCGCGCGTACATCCGAAGGGATGGCCTAACTTCGTGAGTCCCGTTGACTACAACAGTTGGCCACTGCTGGGATCGAACCAACGGGCAAGCAACAAGGGCTGCCTCACAGACAAGACAACCATGGCGGCTGTTGCACGCAGGCCGTCGTGTCGACTGGCGAACTGGAAAACCCGGCAAACTGGCTTCGGTTAGCCCGCTCATCAGGGTCTCATTCGGAAAGTAGGAAGGTTGCCACATGCTTGCGGCACCCTCCGGGAGAGAAGCACCGTTGAAGCTGTTTTCATCCACTCAGAGTCCAGCCAACGCCAGGGATAGAACGATTGTCAGATGATCTTGTATGAACTACTCAAGGGATGTTGTAAGCTGCACAGCGGGGCACCTGCATCTCGTCCGTTTGCAATGCATGTTTCTCACCAAAAGCCACAAGTCAAAGTCACACGATATAGAGGCCGCAATGCAGGGGTGTAAATTGAGTGCCGCAAGCCGAGGCGACCGGCATCCAGGAGTCAAGCAACCACAGAACAATGTGGCTCCACGAGCAAACAATCATGTCTTCCACTCCAGTATCTAGGAATTTTGTGCCCAAGGACCTTCTCAGACGTGAACGCGACGGTTGTTTGGGTCTCCGCGTGCAGGACGAATCACAGGGGCAACGGGATGTAAAAGCCGAGACGCAAAGCGTGTTGGTCGATCGATAATGGCAGCAGATGGAATCTTGAAGGGTTCTTCTGCTTGCAGGTTGTTTGATCCATGTGTTTGCGATCATCTATGCCCAGCTGTCACATGAGATGTCTACGCCTGGAGATTCTGATAAATATCTGCTCATAGAACCCTCAACGGAGTTATTTAGGAGCATCTCAAGAGGCATCTTCGGCATTACCAATCAAAATTGCTCAAATAAGTCAGTAATTGTCTCTAAATCAAGTTGCTCCAGACATTTCTGATTAACACAGCTATGCTAGCACTGGAACGATCATTTCTCTCATCTCAACGGCAACAATGGCTGGACAGAAATACGTGGTTTACATAGGCGTATTCAAGGGCGTGGTTGAGGACGTCCACAATACAAGACACACCGCCCTCTGGTTCGTGCCGGTCGGTACTGGCACGAGCTTGTTCGCGCATGTGACCAACCAACCCAACAAGCCCTTCGTTTACAACCCGCTCAAAGGGTACAATCCACTCCTCTCCAAAACTTTTGCAGAGCGCATAACAGTCGGAACAACTGCAAACTCTTTGACTCTTGATGATCTGGATCATCTGATGAGAGCGGCCGAGATTGATAATAGCGACCCGGAGTACAACTGCCAGCTGTGGATTCACAATGCTCTTCAGAAATTGGAAGATTCGGGGAATCTGACTGAAGGTGAAACTGATAAGGCAAAGGATGAGATGGCGGATGCTACTTTGCGAGGCGCTGATGAGGGGAAGAGATAGGTTCATGTTGTGCTCATGTTCACGTTGGCCGTCTGAGCCGTTGGTTACACGAGACAGTATTTGGACGACTAGTTAGAACACGGGCTTCTATATTTTGTACTGCAGCTCGGGCACGGAGCACTCATTTAAATTGCAATGGGTTGCAGCAGTCCCTCCGCAGCCGCCCCTATCGCTAGTAGCCGCCGCCATCGTGTCTTGGATACTTCTCCAGTTCAGTGGAAAGCCGTAGTTCCGTGTATATTTCAGCTCGTCGACAGGTTTTAGGGTGTCAGCTTTCTTCTTCATGCAAACGGATCATGTTCAGACAAAATTGATGTAACAACCGTTGGTCTTGCCACATTGTACAAGGTACGAAGTACCCACAGGGAATGTTGGGAAACCATGCACGAGACATGACGCAGCGAACAAGGACAGAGCACCCAGAGGGTACCCCGCATCTATGCATAAATACTTGCTCGTCTCCCAACATAGCCCAATCTCTTTCCCGCTCTCTCAAGCGGCGCCCTTTCTAGCAGTCTCTGATCAATAAACACAGAGCCATCATTCCATACCAACCACCCCCGATCTGCTATTCGAGCACGATCGGTCCAAAGCCTACAGTCCTAGAATCAAACTGTCGTCTGCCAAAAGAATGCACAGTCCACCGTCCAGCCCCGGAGGCCCGTCCAACCCCGGAGGCCCGTCCAACCCCGAAGGCCCGTCCAAACCCGGAGACGAGTCCAACCCCGGAGACGAGTCCAACCCCGGAGGCGAGTCCAACCCCGGAGGCGAGTCCAACCCCGAAGGCGAGTCCAGCCCCGGAGGCGCGACGGAAGAACCGCAAGCACAAGTTAAGCAGCCGCGGAAGACATGGAAGCAAATTCTTCGGGATAAGAGAAAGCAAATGGGAATAGCCAGGGAATCGGATGAGTCAGAGCCCGAAGAGGAACTCGAAGACGGTATACCCCCGCGTGGCAGGGTGATAATTAACTTGGCTAATGAAGACTAATAGGCGTTGTCGTCTTACACAAACTATTTGCCAGGACGGTCACTCTTCATCCCGGCAACATCGTCGTCAAATCGGGCAACCGCATCCGCCTCGAAGAAGCCGACGCACTCCGCATAGCCAAACAAGCCGGCATACCTGTGCCACAAGTCTACGCCGCAGAAGAGCTTCCAGATGGCAAGACCTGCATTCGAATGGACTATATCGAGGGGGAGACACTCGCGAAGCTATGGCCCGATATGTCTCATGATGAGAAGAAAGACATCGCTCAGCAATTGCGAAGAATTCTTGAAGCGATGCGATCTATACCGCCCCCGCCCGATTACATTGGCTCATGCGACGGAAAGGAGATCTATGATACTCGGAGGATGTTTTCTCACCAGGCTCCCGCCGTTCGTGACGAGCAGGGGTTCAACGAATATCTTCTCTCGGATCTTACAAAATCCAAAACCACGCCGCCGCTTATTCTCGATGCCTTCGCCCGACGACTACGAACCAACCATCGAGTTGTGCTGTCGCACTGCGACCTAGCGCCAAGGAACATCATTGTCCAGGACGGGAAAGTCAAGGCCTTGATAGATTGGGAGGATGCCGGGTGGTACCCAGAGTACTGGGAGTATGTCAAGTTCTTCCTGCGCAGCTTCAGTGGTGATGACTTCCGGTTTTACGCCGGCGACATCTTCCCGCAGCTCTACCAGGATGTACTGGGGGACTATCTGGCCATCTTTGCGTGGCAGAATATGTAGTCATTAGCACGACGCGACTTTTTAACCGCTTATCGGTCTTCAGTGACAAAATGATAATGTAACGGTCTCTGCTCAGTATATTGACAACTGGCTGAGCGACTATGGTGAGTATCCTAAAGCTAAGGAAGAAAGGAAGAAAACAGTGAAAACGGGAAAGAGCTTCTCAGCTCTCGAGCTCGTAAGTCTTTGGTGCGACTCTCACTTGGCCAGTCGAGAGTGTAAGCCGAGACACCTGCTCGGCCCGTTATATTTGCGAACTCGTTGGCTGTTCCCGAATCGGGACGGGGCGCAGCACCTGGGTACGAATACCCCGCTACACCGAGGAACCTTTATCAAATCCATCTTCTCTTGCTTCCTAACGCGGCTCCTGATCTACACTTTTAGTTCATTGGCGCTCAGACTTCTAAGCCCACTAGTATCACAATGACAATTAACATTGTCCCACACGAGAATCTCCCTCCCCCCGCCAGCGAGCCATTCCGCCTCTCGGTGCGCATCGACCCTCACCTGCTCCCATGTATCGATGCAGCCATGGAACCGTTCCAAGAAACAGATACCGTTACCAGTGTTATGCGTAAGGGCAGGAAGGCCTGGGCGGACATCGCACAGGGCGTCAGCCAGCAACTCTTTCACGCAGAGGTCACGCCGCTCCATAACATGAGGTTCTACTGGCCAAAGAGGGCTCCCGGTACCCAGTTCTCAGAGCGTTGTCTAGTTGAGGCATACGAAACATTTGGCATGGTTTTCGCTCGCGGAGTTGGCAATATGCCAAATCCGCCGGTTGTCTGCTTGACTGCGAGTATGGGAGAGAAGGGGCACGTCGTGTGAGGAGGCAGATGAAGAAGAACGGTCTCGTGTAAATAAGACGGTGGAATCTGCAGGTAGGTGATGGTAGGTGATGGTAGGTGATGGTATATTATTTTATTATATTACTATTTGCACTGACCACGGGCGAGAGAGCTATTGTCTGCTAAGCACTACTTAAGCAGCTAGACGGAATCACGCATGTGTCACGTTTGTTCTCCCTTTGTCCCCCCACATCATGTGCTAAGCGAAGGCGTTGCCCATTTTCCCCTTGCTTGCTTTCCCTGAGCGCCTTGATGTTTGTCTTGTAGATCGGCTCCTCCTGAGCACAGTCTAGCAGATACGCCAACGTCAAAGCGAACGACGGAGAGACACTGACATGGTGCTCTCGGGTAAGTCCAAACAATTAGACTGGCAATTTTACCGGATTATGCCGCGGCTGGTTCGAATGTTCCTGGTGTACGGAGTACTCGTACGTTCTGTAAATGGCCGAGCATCCTGCCCAGGGGGTGGGCTTGCCCGATCGGGGATGCCACCATAGGTACCGGTGGGTGCAACAGCGTGTTGCAGACGACAAATACTGTACATAAATACGAGTAGGTAGTCCATCTATGCAAATTCGATTTGTCACCGGACCATTGTTAGGAGCACTGACACCTCCAAAGGTCATGATCGCCCCTGCCTCCACCCCTAATGCCCCTTGCACAGTGAGGGTTGCAAGTTAATTAAACAAGGAAGCCGATTCCTTTAATCTTAGGCCGCGTCGTCGTAATATACGAAGTGAGGGAATTTTGGCGTAGTGAGGGGCGGATGCAAGAGGCTGTTGGGCATACGAAGTCGAGGCGTCCGACCCAGAATTATTCCCTCATTTGACCCTCAATGCACTCGGGCCCCGTCGCTCTAGCACAGAGAAGCTTCTTGTAGGTAAATATAACACCTCTGACCAATCATTCGATTCAAGGAATGTGACGTCCTTCGTGGCGCAATTGGTTTAGCGCGTCTGACTGTTAATCAGGAGGTTGAAAGTTCGAGTCTTTCCGGAGGAGGTTAATTTTTTTCTTTTTTTCCTTCTTTTTTTTTTTGGGAGGGTTTTCGGGTTTTTCTGTTTTTTTATAGGTTTATACTTTGTAGTTGCCATGATTTTGGTAGACGAGCCACAGGTCGCTGCGTAGCTCGCCTCGTGTATCAAAGTGATGTTGACGGCTAGTGAGTTGCTAAAATTCAGTGGGCTTTAGGCATTCACGGTTCAGCTCACATGAGACAATAGCAGGTATGACAATCAACGTTGATATTTTAAAACGTAGATTTACAACTGATATGACGGCAACTCAAATTATAACGCGTCTCACGTCTAACGCCTCGTTCCCCGGGGTATGCTCATCCATCATATCACCACGCATTAAGTAATCACCACGACAGGCCAGCCCTCGCTTAGACGCGGTGCTCGACATCCTCAACAACCGCCTTCTCCATGTACTCGCCCGCACCCATGGTGTTGGCAAAGGTCGTGGTGGGCCTCCACTTGGCCGACTTGCGGGGGGTCGTCTCCTCCATCATCTTGTCGACCTGCTCCAGGGACAGGCCCTTGGTCTCGGGGATGAGGAAGTAGGAGTAGACGAAGGCGCAGGTGCAGAGGCCACCCCAGACGAAGAAGACGGACGACTGCATGTTGCCCTTGTCCTTGCCGACCATGTWGGGGGTGATGACGGCGATGATGGTGTTCCACAGCCAGTTGGAGGCGGTGGACAGGCCGACGCCGCGGGAGCGGATGGGCAGGGGGAAGATCTCGCCGATGACAATCCAGGCGCCGGGGCCCCAGGTGGAGGCGAAAAAGAAGATGAAGATGGCGATGAAGGCGATCTGGGCGTTGACGGCCGGGATGTTGTCGGCAATGGCCTGGGTGGGGTCGGCGGGGTCGGGGTGGGTGTGGTTGAAGCCGACGCTGACGCCGATGATGGCGACGAGGAACTGGCAGACCAGCATGCCAAAGGCACCGATGATGAGGATGGTGCGGCGGCCGAAGCGCTCGACGGTCCAGAAGGACAGGGGCGTGGACAGCACGTTGACGAGGGTGAAGATCATGGAGATGAGGAACGAGTTGGTAATGGCGCCGGTGGACTGCAGGAAGGGGGTCGAGTAGTAGAAGATGAAGTTGACACCAGTCCACTGCTGCATCATCTGCAGAGAGGTACCGAGGATGGTGCGGCGCAGGTTGGACTTGGACTGCCAGAGGCTGCCCTTGAAGCAGTTGGCCCAGCTGCCGAACCAGGTGGTGGAGGGGATGAGGGCGCGCTCGTACTCCTCGTTGGCGATGATCTCGGCAAGCTCGCTCTGGACGTACTCGGAGTTCTCGGGCTGGCCACGGACGCGGGACAGGGCGTCGATGGCGCGCTGGATCTCGCCCTTCTTGACAAAGTAACGGGGGGAGTCGGGGAGGAAGAGCAGGCCGCCGCCGAGGATGAGGGCCCAGGGGAACTGGATGGCGATGGGGACGCGGTAGACGGCGGTGGTGTCGTAGTTCTTGGTCGCGTAGACGACACAGGACGCCAGCATGATGCCGATGGTGATGCAGAACTGGTAGCCGGCGACGAGGGCGCCACGGACCTTGCGGGGGCACTGAAACGGAATCGGTCAGCACGGTTCAACTTGGCCGGCGGGGGTTTCGGGGGCCGACTCACAATCTCAGACATGTACAGGATGACAATGGCAGACTCGAAGCCGACACCGAGACCGGCAATGAGACGGCCGGCGACGATGGGGCCGAGGGCGTTGTCGGGGCTCGTGACCATCTGGATAACACAACCGAGGGCGTAGATGCAGCAGCCCATGATGACGGTCCACTTGCGGCCAATGCGGTCGGCAACGTCACCGGCGATGACGGCGCCGAAGAAGGTTCCGCAGGACAGGATAGAGACGATGAGCGAGGTCTTGCTCTCCGAGACCTCCTTGGCGCCGGGCCCCATGACGGCGTCGATGAAGATCTGGGCGCCGAGGACACCATTGATGTAACCAGAGTCGTAGCCAAAGAAGATGCCGCCAAACGAGGCAAAGGCGCAGAGCAGGTAAGCCTTCCAGGTGACGGGGGCCTCGATGTGCTCGACATCCTGGGCAGTGTGGAGGGCGACCGAGGCCTTGCGCTCGTCGCCCGTCTTGTCGTCGATTTCGCCCATGGTGTTGGTGTTTTTCTCTCTCGCGCTCTCGAGGTGTGCCTTGTTGTCTTGGGAGAAAAAGGAGAGGGCGAAGGGAGGTTTTGTCGATCCCCAGGAGAGACAACGAAGATCTCTTTGTTGCAGGTGGGGGTCTGGGAGGTTGCAGGGGTGGCGAAGCAGGCCCGTGAGACAAGTGAAGCTGGACGAGACGAGGAAGGCAAGACACGAAGCGGTGGGAGCAGAAGGGGCGAGCGCAGCGTCCTTTTATTCCTGGCCGGCGACGGAGAGGCCAGAAGCATGGACAGGGCCGCGGCCGCCTATCCACAGGTTCTCTTGCACATCGCATGCGCGCGGCCGGCGGATTCAAGCGTGCCCATGCACACGCTCGGGGCAAAATGAAGAAGAGCACGGGGCAAGGATGGGCCCGAAGGGGGTGGGATGGGGAGGCGGACAGG
>LFRF01000011.1:522943-541940 GCA_001189435.1 Tolypocladium ophioglossoides CBS 100239 | reverse complement strand
GGGGAAGCTGGGCCACACGGGCACCGGAGCGGAGCCAGCGAGGCGTGGATCGCGGCACGGCCAGGCGCGGGCACACTGCGAGCAGTGAGCACGACGGCCTCTCGCGGCCAGCGCTGTTCGTCCCATGGTCGTGGTCGGTCGGGGGACGCTGCTCACCAGCGCGAAGCTGCGAGCGCGTCCGGGGAACCCGCGTGGGGATATTGCGGGGCGCAGCCGGGCCTGGGCTACGAGGTAAGGCCGACGATAGTGGGAGCATGGAGGCAGGCGGTCCACACCGGCTGGCAGAGAAGCGCCGAGAAGGGCCGGCCGTTGGCTTCTTTGGGGCAGCGGGCACAGGAGGCTAAACCGGAGCGAAGGTCTGTCGATGTCGTGTGCGGCGCGTCTCACCAGCAGGGCCGGGCGGTTGCATCGGATGGCCTGGACGGCATGGATAGGGGCTGGGCGAGCACAGCCGTTTACCCTCCACGGCTTCCCCGTGGGTAAAAATCGGGGATTATCCCCGGGAGTTTGGGGATGAGGGGGCGTGTCTGGCTCTGACACTGGGGCGCTTGCCTGGACGCGGTGATGTGCGCGCCGCCGGCTGAAGGCTGACTGGCTGTGCCGTGGATGATTCGGCTCTGCGAGCGCTGCTCCTCTGCGCACAGCATGTCCACGAGSAGGCAGGCAGGCAGGCAGGCAGGCAGGCTGGCAGGTGCCGTGACTCGCAGCCGACTGCTGGAATTACGAGCGTCGCGCGTCCGCTGCGCCGTGTCGTCGTGCCATGGACGCTGGCTCAGGTGGCTCCGCCGCGTCCGGCCGCGGCCCGGCACCCGCTGGCCCTGCAGGTACCTGACGGAGCCGACGAGGCCACCTCGGTCCACGCTGGGCCAGACGCTGAGTCGTCGCCGTCGGGTCGTCGTTGGTCACGAGGGCAGCAGACCGAGAGACCACGGCGACCACCGCCTGCGCACCGCCCTCGCCGCGCACCGTCCGACATCGACTCTGCTCCATGGCACGGTTGCTCCCGTACCGTGCCGTCGTGCACTGTACGTTGGGGCGCTGCACCGCACCGCCGTTTCCGCCGTCCATGCGCCGCACGAAGCATCACCCGGATCATGGCCTGAGCGGGCAACCATCCATTGCTGGCGACACTTACACCGTCGCGATGCCATCGCACCCATCCTAGCCCGGGGACGGGGAGGCACGTAATACGGGTCGCGGGGCCCCCAATGGGCCAATTTTCGGTCGTACTCGATGCGCTATTCCCTGCACTCCATCCCCCCCCCTCCGGACCCGAGCCCCAAGGGCTCCAGGGCGCGTGTGGCAGCACCTTATTAATTGACCGAGCTAGCGGCCACTTGGCGCCATATCGACCAGTCCTCCGGGATACGGATCTGGCTCGGCAGGTTTAGAGTGCCTTTTGGCATGTCAGCGCTTCGTCAATGGCCGTTGCTGCGCTGGTCCTGGCTGCTGACGCCGTGGACGCCGGAGCTGCGGCACGGTGCAGCGTGSGCCGCCGCCGCCGCTCCTAGCTCCAGCGCATTCCGCGGCACTCTCCCGGGCTGCTGGTGAGCGCTCGTCCGCGGTCAGAGCAAGCAGCAACAGACAGCGGGCAAAATCAGGGGTCCACGTTACGAGCCTGGTCCGGTTGGGGTGGTGGCATTTAACCCGCACATGCAGCAGCCGGCGAACGCCCCCCTCTCGGCTGCCCACGGGGTGGTGGCGTTGCCGGGGTGGCGGGTTTGTGGTGGATTTGGCCGAGACGAGCGAGAATTTTCAACCTTCTCCAGACACACATGACTGAGCGTCGCGACGCCATCGCCGCATTGTCGCCTCATGCGCGGATGGAGCAATCATAGTCCGCCTTCTGCTCGGCGCTTCTCTAGCCGACGACGGCTGC
The DNA here is from genome assembly GCA_001189435.1 of Tolypocladium ophioglossoides CBS 100239. NCBI lineage: Eukaryota > Fungi > Ascomycota > Sordariomycetes > Hypocreales > Ophiocordycipitaceae > Tolypocladium > Tolypocladium ophioglossoides. The sequence goes on along the minus strand of LFRF01000011.1, from coordinate 540,061 downwards.
GTGGTTCGCCGGCTGCGTGGTTCGCTGGCTGCGTGGTTCGTGGTTCGCTGGCTGCGTGGTTCGTTCGCTGCTGGCCCGTCGAATTCATCCGGCAGAGGCCTGCAGTCTGGACGCCTGCCCGTCAGCTCGGTCCCCGGCGCTCCAATCCCGACGCGCTCGCTCGTCCCTCTCCAACATGCGCGCCGCGTTGCACCATCGTTGTCTTGCCTCGTGTCGTGTCACCTCGCCTCGGCTCCAGTCCTGCCAGCTGCCCTCCCTGACGGCGCGCCGCGCGCCATCTCGTCCAGTCTGCTGGACCGGGCCCCCTACAGGCATGCCACGACCGCAGATGCAGCCGCGAGGCGGTCGTCGTAATCCATGATCCCGTGCGCTTTACGGGCCGAAGAGGACCCTAGCCGACCCAGCAGTCACATCTGGCGACCTTGAAGGGCCAATTGCGGCGACCTGTCAGGCTCCAACGGTCCCCGACGACGGTTGCTTGGCTTGGGGCGTCTGTACGAGCTGCATGAGCCAACCGACAGACAGCCTTTCAGACCGTCAGCCGCGTCCCTCCACAGGCCCTGGACGGTCTGTTTGCCGAATCGCCCATACGAGCACGCCTTCTTCGGACCGTATGCAGCATACCGATGTCGAGGGTGCAGAGCCGATGCGCTCCCGCCCCTGAGCCCGACGTCGCATTACGAGTGCAGACGGGCCGTTGCACAAACGGACCTTGAAAAGTGCGACGCGCCGTGAGACAGGCCAGGCCATTGTGCTGTGGCGGGCCGCACCGGGGCTGTCTCTTCTGTTTTCGCACATTGTCCTCATGAGACACCATCGCACCCAGAGGACTGTCCCGCTGCAAGACACCGCGTGGCACCGTGGCTGGTGCTTGCCATGATGATGTCGACGACGGCGTGATTCCAGTTCGCCGTGTCACGCGACAGTCTGGCCGCCAAGAGATATCACATTCCAAGCGATGTCAAAGCCTTCCATTCCGGAGACTAGCCGGATGTGGGCCGTGGCACCGCCTCACGTGAGGCGCCGGATGTGGCCACAACATTATTTTCTTCTCTTTTGAGTCAGAGCAACGGAACCGAGGTAAGAGCCGGTTGCGGCCGGTTGAACTCGTGCCACGTGAGCCGTTTTAACCGTTAATTAGTGACCGTTGCCTCGTGCTGGGCCGCAGCGGTGTCGGCCGGCCGACTGATCAGCTGATTCATTGACTTGGGCGAGAAGCTGAAAAATTAGGTTTCATTGGTTGTGCTGAGGTCCAACAGAGTGAAGCTGCAGCATCCGATCACGACGTCAGGCCCGTAACGACACACCCTGCACGCCCTTGGTATGCACACATGTCCCTTCAACGTACGGAGTACTCGTATTCCTATTGGGCATTGCCGGGATGCATCTACGTCCTCATGGTGCTTTCTTGGATGTGAACACTCCGTAATCCGTACAATGGTCCGGACTACATCTTGCGCTGCTCAGGTAGATTGCCATCAACAACCTTCTTGTCGCCGTTCGGTGGATTGGTTTTACAGATAGTAAAGCTACATCTTCACGGAATCTCCTTGTCCCTGACATATGTGTCGTCTCTAAGATGGCTTTATGCTGTAGCTGCTCAATGCGTCATGATGTTGTACGACATTGCGTGCCGGCGATGGGCCATGGATTCACTCGTCGCCGGGAAGCAAAACAGATCAGGACACATAGTATGCGCCCCGTACGGTCGAGTACCCGCCCGCCTTGTTGCCTAGGTGCCTAGGTAACAGGCTGCCTTACTTGCAGGGTGCTTGGCACAAAACCGTGGTGGTGCCCTACTTCGTACCCAACTCGTCCAAGTTGGTGTCGTAGCAATTTGGGTGGCCGGCCTCTAGGGTAGCAGTCTAGCGTAGCAATCTAGGCTGACTGCGCGACGGAAGGACGATCGCGACGGGGTAGGATGCGAGGTGACGACAGGACTGGGAGGGATCAAAAGTACGTCGACGGACTGGGACCGCCCGACTTCCGAGAGACAATTTCGAAACAGTCGCACGTGGTAAGGGATATGACCAGTTATCACGGCCGTTTGGCGTGCAGATGGACCAGTTCATGTGAACCTGTCTTAGGTGAAGAGGTGTAGGGTAGGTCCTTGTAAGACAGTCGCGTGCGGCTTCGCCCTGAATGCCCACCTTACCCTATACCGACGGACGGCGGCCGGATGCCGCCTTGAGTCCGAATCTCGGATAACAACCGAGTAACAACCACAACCCTGTATGCGGGTTGTGTCTGCATCTGCACTAATTCCAGTCCCTACACAATCCGCAATCAACACAGCTCTACGGAGTAGTCCGTACTTGCGATGCTACGATTCAGCCTCGGCGCCGTCCCGTTGCTGGTGGCAGTCCTCGCCACCGTCATCTCCCAGCGCCGTCATCTCCCAGCGCTCCGCAACGACCCTACGCCACTCATCACCGGCCGCAACACGGTCCTCTTCCTCAGCCAGCGCAGGCGGCCAGTCCACGTCCACGTCGCGACCAGCTTCGCGCTGCTGGAGCATCACCTGTCCACGTCCACTATGCATCTTCAAGCTGGCACCGAGATTGCGCGCATCTCGGCGGCCGCGCGAGCCCAGAACCAAGCCGCGAAGCCCATTCCTTGTTCGAGCGGGCTGGGCTGGACTACGTGACTGCGGCGACGCGAATATGGGGAAACCGTCTGGCTTCGTGATGCCTCCTGGTGTGGCGGGCATCAACAAGCCCATGGGACTTTGAGCTGATCATCGCGCCGTGGGAGGCTGATGACCACTTGGGCGCTGTATCGCGACGTTTCGGATCTCAAGGTTGACCCGACGTCGGGTCCTTGAGCCATGTTCCTCCTGCCATGGACGTGCGCGCAACTTGCACCGCACGCGGTCCGTTGCGTCGCCCAACGCCTCGACGGATGTCCTGGTTGATGAACAGCCCTGCGCGGCATGTGTTGGAAGCATCCGCCGTGGGTCGTCCTAGTCATGTTCCTCGCCACCTGTAAGTGACGTCCGAGAAAGGCGACTTTTGTCTGACACCTTTGCGCAGTTGAAATGGGCCAGGGCATCCGTGCCGTGGAAGCTCATCCCCAACATATACCTCCAACTGCGCTTCATATTCGGGCTGTTATTCTGCCCAAGGCTTTCGGCGAAACGAGGCTATTTTTCGGAAGGGCGTCGTGAACCTGATCAATCTCTTCGACGTCCAGGCCAGAGGTCCGTGGATCTCAATGGCCTTTCCCGACGTGGGCCTTCCCCTGGACGTCATCCCGTCGCATGTAAAGGCCTGCGCGCCAATCGTTCTCGATATTGCGCCGGCGGAAGAGCGAGACAGGGACTGCAGTGTGGTTGAAGAGGACTCGACGATGCTTGTTAACCTGGCAAGAGGCGTCCAGTATGATGAGCAAATAACGCGGGCGATGGCTGATGGCTTGTCCCGGCCGGTGCCGCAACACCCAGGTTCTGTGCAAGTGTAGGAAGATTGGCGCGTACAGCGACGCCTTTCTCGGACCGGTGGAGAAATACCTGAGGAACGGACGGCTCCGTATCGAGAAATGGCTCAACGTCGACCCGGTGTCCCTGCTGAACACTGGGGACGCCGCCCTCTCGGTCCATCACGGAGGCGCCAATTGCTACCGCGAAGCCGTTCTGTTAGTACAGCGAGCTATCCGACGACACGCGCCCCATTTGCCGACAGCGGTGACAGTGCCGGAGTGCCGCGGATCGTCCTGCCTCCGGGGTGGACTTGCACAGCTTTGGCGGATAGCGGAATACCTCGGCGGAGGTCTTTGGCCCGGCAAGGAAACGGCGCCATGTGGCACGCCAATGCCCAGCGAGGGCTTCATTGACGGGAGAAGGAAGTATTTCTTTGCGGGAGAAGGCCAAGGCACTCGGAGAGAGGGCGGACGCGATGCAGCGGCGAGCGAAGTTGGTAGTCTTGGCGAGGCGGCGCGCTTGAGGTGGACAATTGAGACATCAGCCGCATTATAATAATACCACTCCGGTCGAGGCAACGTGTTCAGCCTGCCGGCCCGTGGCGGTGAGACCCTGCGTTGTGCGACGTGACGATGGCCAGCCATCCGAGGCGCAGCGTTGTTGGATGTTTGCGGCCGAAACGGGCTCAGAGAGCGGCGGCAAAAGTCCCGCCTCGGGAGGTGGGCTCTGGGCAGTTAGCGGAAGCCCATGGACGCAGTCCAGACTCCTGCTAACGCGGCGGCGCGTGGCAGAATTTGAAATGCCTCACGGAAAGCTGGTCGGGGGGGAGGCCTGACGTGAAGGCTGGCGATGCTGCATCAGGAGTCTGGCGACCAGGGGCGACTGGCTGCGACAGCCAGCCGTTCGCAGCCGAGCTATGCGCTCGCAGCCAGCGACCGCGAACAGAGCTTCCCTTCGCGGAAGCCGGCCGAGCCAGCGCCACGCGCGAATACGGCCTGGCCGCCAGTGGCCTGCGCCGATCCGTGCCTCTCCACGCCGTCCCGCGCGCAGGGCTGCATTTCCCCAGGTGACGTGCAAAAGTCTCGCCGACGTATGTCGCGCATAGCGGCGCGCTCTCGCGGCCTCATCCGCGTTACCTCGACTCTGTTACCGCGAGACAACATAAGAGCTAGACGGCCAGCTAAACAGCCCCCCTCTGGCCGTTTGTGCGAGGCAATTTACTCTGATAGCGCAGCGCAGAGCTGTGCATAGCCCTGCCCGTTCCAGCTTGCGACGTGACGTGACTCGGTGTTGGGCGCCATCACCGCCTCGCCTGCGTGCGCCTTCCAGGAGGCTGAGGTGTCGGGACTCGAATGAACACGGCTCCATTCGCCGTCCCGGAGCTGGATTCGGTGGAGCGGCGAGGGCCATGTCGAGGATATAATGCTGTGTTCCTTCGCCTCTCGTAGTCGCCTTGTGTCCTGCTCAGTTCTGCTCGTTCCTGGCTCTCCCCAGCCCGCTGCTCGTCCCGCCCGCTCCCCTCCCACCAACCCTCACCATGTCTCCCGAGAAGCTCGCAGAGACGCAGGCGGCAGAGCGCGTCCGCTGGCGCGACGAGGAGCAGGGTGCGCCGCATCGCCCGTCGCGACCGTCCCTGCACCGCGCCAACTCGGCCGACTCTCTTGCCATCCACGGCATCAACTCCCGAACCCCCGTTGACCCTGCCGTCTCCCTGCCGATCCAGTACCGCACCGTGTAAGTCGTCGCTCCGTAGACCATGGTGGAGAGCCCGCCGTTGATGCAGGCCACAGCTCGTTCCAAATCGAGGAGTCCAAGGGCAAAGACCGCGCTGAAGTGGCCCGAGCTGCCGGCACCGCTGCCAAAGGTAGGCTGGATGATGCCGCGACTCGTGATTCTTCCGGGAAACTAACAGCCGCCGTGTTAGACCTCAGCGACCTCGAGTGGCATACCATCGCCGCGTCCGATGTCGCTCAGAGACTGTCTACATCGCCCGCCAGCGGCCTGTCAGGCGACCAGGCCAAGCGTAGGCTCCAAGAATATGGCAGAAACGCACCGTCGCCGCCCAAGACGAACCGGCTCCTCGCCATACTCGGCTACTTTTTCAAGGGCTTTGGAGGAATTCTCCTCCTGGGAAGCATCCTGGTCTTCATCTCCTGGGAGCCTCTTGGTGAACCCCCTGCCTTGGCCAACCTGGTATGAATTTATAGCTGGGTGCGCGTTTCGTTGGCGTTGATCTGACGGTTCACTCCCAGGCCCTGGCCATCGTCCTGCTTGCCGTCTTCTTCATCCAAGCCGCCTTCGCCATGTTCCAGGACTGGTCGACGTCCCGCGTCATGTCCTCCATCAAAGACATGCTTCCGGAGCATTGCCAGGTCACGAGAGATGGCCAGCTTCTTCACCTCCCCGCCGCCGATCTGGTCCCGGGCGACCTGGTCTCCATAAAAGCAGGCAACAAACTCGCGGCCGATATGCGCTTCATCCAGATCTCCTCGGACGCCAAGTTCGACCGCTCGGTCCTGACGGGAGAGTCGCGGCCCATCGCTGCCACCGTCAACCACACCGATGACAACTATCTGGAGACCCACAACATTGGCCTGCAGGGAACGCACTGCATCATTGGTTCCGGGACGGGCATTGTCGTGGCCACCGGAGACAAGACCGTGTTCGGCCGCATCGCCACCCTGACCAACGAGCCCAAGTCCAAGATGACTACGCTCGAGAAGGAGGTGCTCTACTTTGTGCTTTTCATCTGTGGCCTCATGTTTTTCATGATCATCCTGGTGCTCGTTGTCTGGTACGTGTCACACAGCCACTTGAAAATGGCGGCTCCTATCGCTAACCTTGGAACCCAGGGCCGCTTGGCTGCGACGCGACTACCCGAACTGGATCAATGTGCCAACCCTCATCGTCGACTGTGTCAGTGTGGCCGTGGCCTTTATTCCCGAGGGTCTTCCGATTGCCATCACGGCGGGCCTGACAATCACGGCGAAGATGATGAAACGGAACATGATTCTCTGCAAGTCGCTGGTGACTGTGGAAACACTCGGGTCGGTATCTGTCATCTGCTCCGATAAGACGGGCACATTGACCCAGGGCAAAATGACTCTTACCGATTGCTCTATCGGCACTAACAACACTTCCGTTGAGTCGCTCAAACAAGAGATGGCTTCCAAAAAGGCCAGCGAAGACAAGTCTCTTGCTACCTTTGTCCAGCTTGGTGCCTTGGCTGCCCTCTGCAACGCCGCGGAGATGGATGCGACCCAATCAGATGTCCCGATCGAGAAGAGAGGCATCTTTGGTGACGCGACCGACACTGCTGTCCTTCGATTCTCAGAGTCCCTTGAAAGTGGCAACGTCGCGTACTTCAAGGCCTGCTGGCAAAAGGTGTTTGACCTTGCCTTTAACAGCAAGAACAAGTTCATGATTCGGTGCTTCAAGATCGCACGTCCGGAAGCCATTCACCGGACACTCCACAGCGAGGCAGCCGCGAGGTTTGCAGAGAACGATCTGTAAGCACTCCGCGCCGCAGTGAATTCATATTGGACGACTTGGCTAACGCCGTCATAGGCTGTTGACGATGAAGGGTGCTCCGGATGTGCTTCTCGGCCGCTGCTCGCACTACCTTACGAGCTCGGGCGAAGTGGCACCGCTTGGCGAGGACGTTGCTGCTACCTTTGAGCATGTCAAGAACATCTACTCTTCGCAGGGCAAGCGGTGTCTGTTGCTTGCGCGAAAGGTTGTGCCGAGCGACATGATCAAGAACGACGTAGACACTACCGAGTACGAGGCGGAGATGCTGGAGCAGGCCAAGTCTGGTCTGACCCTCGTTGGCATGGTTGCCATTGTCGACCCCCTGAGGCCAGAGATTCGCGATGTCGTGTCTACTCTCCGTGGCGCCGGAATCAGGATCGCCATGGTGAGCCCCAACCCCATCTCCGTCTTCATTGATCGGGTCAACTGACGTGCGATCTACAGGTAACCCGCGACTTCGCCCTGACTGCGCTGGCTATTTCACGCGAAGCCGGCATCGTCACGTGCGTCCACGTCGACGGCGTCGATAACCTCGAAAGATACCCCGACTCTGGTTCCGGCTCAGATGACATCGATGAGATGAAGGCTGGCCGCGCCGACTCCCGAGGCGCCATCGTAATCAGCGGGCCGGAGCTGACGGGACTCAACGAGCACCAGTGGAGGCTCCTGACGCAATATGACGAGGTCGTCTTCGCCAGAACCACTCCGGAGCAGAAGCTCAGGATCGTGCGGGAGTACCAGATCGAGAATTGTGTTGCCATGACGGGCGACGGCGTCAACGACGCTCCCTCGCTGAAGGCAGCGGATGTTGGTATTTCTCTTAGCGGCGCTTCGGACATTGCCATGGAGGCTGCCGACATGGTTCTTCTGGATTCCTTCTCTTCGATTGTTATCGCCGTCCAGTATGGCCGAAATGTCTTTGACAATCTGAAAAAGGTAAACGACCTTGTCGAGCCTCGAGTACATGTGCTGACCTTGGTCTCTAGGTTATTGCGTACCTGCTTCCGGCTGGCAGCTTCTCCGAGTTTTGGCCCGTCATAACGTCTGTTATCTTCGGCCTGCCCCAGATTCTGTCGTCCTTCCTCATGATCATCATTTGGTGAGCACCTCTGCCCAGCCCCTCGCTGGGATATGCTCAAGCTAACAGGAGACAGCTGCTTCACGGACTGCGCCGCCGCCACGGTTCTGTCGATTGAGAAGCCCGAGGCGGATGTCCTGCTGCGCCGGCCCAGGAATGTCAAGAAAGACCGGCTGGTCAACTGGCAGTTGATTTTCCATGCGTACGGCATCATCGGCATGACCGAGACCCTGGCCTCATTTGCCATGTCTTTCTGGTACCTGCAGCGAAACGGGATTCCGTTCCGGGACCTGTGGTTCAGCTTCGGAGTGCTGCCGAGCTACATTGACCCGGACTACTACAACCAGAAGCTCACGGAGGCATCGTCCATTTACTTTGTCAACCTGGTGGTGATGCAGTGGTTCAACCTCATGGCGACCAGGACCCGACGACTCAGCATCTTCCAGCACCCGCCGCTGTTCAACAAGGACACGCAGAACGTCTATCTCTTCCCGGCCATCCTGTTTGCGCTGGGCATGGCGGCCATTTGGCTCTACATTCCGTCCGTGCAGACCGTCATTGGTACATCTGGTGTCCCCGTGGAGCACTGGTTCCTGCCCTTCGCTTTCGGCCTCTGGATTATCCTCCTGGATGAAGGGCGAAGATACTGGGTCAGGAAGTGGCCCCATGGCTTGATGGCCAAGGCTGCGTGGTAGACTAAGTTTGTTGTTGGTATAGAGCGAATATCTTTCTTGAGTACGGAATGGTGGGTGTATGTAGATAGATAGTAGGCTGAACACAGAATGGAATTGCCAGCAGCGGTGTTGAACAAAGCATTGAGAAGCTGCGACGCTAGTAGACCGGAACTATGCTTGCTGTCGCTGTGACATGGGTGATGACCGCAGTTGTAGCAATGCAGTGCCGAAAATTGTATAGTAAGGCCTTTGGTCGAGCCGGTGTCGTCGAAGCAGTGTTGCAACGACTCAGAGTCTCTTTCGGAGCCGGAGTACTCCATAACGCTGTACGTCGGGGAACTTTGCAATTTGCAAGTGAGCTGCGGGCGAGAGGGGCGGCTGATCAGCTACCCGAAGGCCATATCCAATCTCGGATCATGAGGGAGACAAAGCTCCCTCCCATGGAATTGGGGAGGCGTGTCTAAAGTACATAATCAGAAGGTCATTCGCCTAGTACCCTGCATAATTTGAAATCTGATTTGGAAAAGCCTTGTGTCGAGGAATGGTGATCTGCCAACTAAGGTCCATCTTCTCGCGCCGTAAAGGGGCTGATCCAACGCAATCACGTACATAGTCCATGATCCAGTGGATTTCATGCAAAAGAGCGGAGGCGCTGACTATACCTGATCGGGAACGATAACCTGGTCGGGAGGCCTTTGAAAGGCCTCCCAATTTGGCAATAACATTCACCCTCATTGTGTCGCGGTTTTCTATTCTCTCCAACCAGACGGACCACGAGCTTGGGCATGTCGGAAAAATGCCCCGCCAGCCAGGTCACAGGCTCGGCGTCTTCTGGCCTGGGGAACAAAATACCTGGGTCAATCGGGGTGTACACATCGGTGTCTCGCCCATCCCGGCAGGATACAGCCAGGTAACCTACCACCGCCTCCCGTGCCACTGGGGTCTCGAAGGTCATTTCAGGGAAGCTATATGCGGGCGGGGGTCAATACCCCGTCCAGGCATAACTGGTGACAATAGAGACAGGCCGCTGCTGATTTAGAGCCACGATGATGGATGCCCTGCCGGCCCTAAGAAGCCTGATTCTGACGGAATGCAAGCGCAAACGCACCATCCAAGTGTACTGTTGGCTTTGTTGGCTTCCGTGGCGCATTGCATTTCCGACATGCACGACGTGGTGCGATTGCACTCGATGCTGCGGTGCAATTGCACCTTGACATGTCACTCTCTTTGGTGCCATTGCTCTCGATGCTGCAGTGCAATTGCACCTTGACCTGTCACTCTCTTTGGTGCCATTGCTTTTACTACAGGAGAATGCTACACGTCACTTTGAGCCGGGCTGGTCGCTAATCATTGACGTCATCTCTCGTACTCCGCACGGACAAACAATTCCAATCGATCAGGCAGTCTAGTTTCTGTCGCAAAGATGCCGCCGAACCAGCTGGCCCAAATGGATGGACGGTCAGGTTGTCCGCCGGTCGAGAAATGTGGCACTTCCTCGACCCTCTCTCAGAAGCATCTATAAATGCCTGGGTGCGTTGCTAATGTCTTGAGTAACTCTCAAAACTTGGGTTTGTTTTTTTCCTACCTTGAGACGTATATATTTAGCCTATAGCAGTAATGCTATCGTTTAATTCTCGTAGCCTAAGCTAGCTATAATAGTATATAACTTTTACTGTAGATTTTGCTCTTGATTAGACCTTAGCTTCTCGAGGAGAGCCTGCGGTACGCCCACATTACATGCGAGGCGGATCAGTGTTCCAGACGGACGCCCTTCCTCCATACAGACGGCGGATGCGGTGTCTCCTCCCTTTCTCGAGGGCGAGCAGATGAGAGCGAAGGAGTCAAGAAACTTCTTCTGAAGGCGCTCCTTTGTTAACCTGCTATCATGGGGATGTCGGTCCAGGCTGTGCACTGTAGGTTCGCCCTGACGGGGTCTATTAGAGAAAGCAATGTCGTTGCCCGTACGCAACGCCTTTGAGCATTTCCAGGCAGTCCCAAAGCTGGCGACATCTTCGTCTTGGACATCGTCGAACGCTAGTCACTGTTGGAAACGGGCAGCGGCGATAATACTAAACACACGATTCGTAGTCGCGTCAGATATTATCGTATTTCATGGCCATGAAGACATATGGTCTATCACAGGACGAGTAGCTGCGGGAGGCCCTCGATCCGACGCTTAGGCACTACATGGAAGAATCGACTCGGCCTATAGATGGTTGGGCGCCAAGATCCCTCACTCGTTTCCTCTGGCTGGTCTTCCAGTACGGAGTAGCTCGAGCCGTGTTGACATGCGTGGCAGCCCCGTTTGCATTTTCGTGTCTCGGCCTTCCCACCAAACAGCTACAGCATTGGTGCCGCGACGACTATCGAAGGCCTCCCGCATTGAGACGATTTGTGCGGGGCCTGCATGTCCTTGGGTTTGGTTGTTTGGTGTACAATATTAGTTGTTATGCTGCATCCGCTTCACCGCCAAGCCATCTAGGCCGTGCGTGCGGCAGTTCAATTCGAGATGGCAACAAAACGGCTCGACGCCGATCAGCGCGCAGACACATACTAACTACGCAGACGAGACTATACTAACGTTCAACAGCCTTAAATTTGGCAGACCGTGCTTCAGCTGCTGAAAATAGGATGCTGAACACCTGGAGAAATTGGCCCTCCAGCAGCCCCTGTTAAGGAACGATCGACGAATAATAGCGAAGAGCAAGACAATCAGCGGGGCTTGAGGTGTGGTGCACCAGTGTACAGAACCTCAAATAGCTTAGCGCAAAGACGCTCTAGGGGATGTCCTCCGGACTATCCGTAAACTGATAGTAATGGCAGCGCGATGTGCGAGTTTAGATTCTCGGGTACCCGACTACCCGTGAACTTAATGGCCCCTAGACTATGGCGCCGCTTACATCAGTCTGCCCCTAGTTGCACGCACCGTGACCGGTATACATGCCACGTTTGCTGCCGCTGATTCTTTTCCCGAATGTGATGCTCTCATAAATCCTCCACCCACGTCGTCTCGTTACTTACCACGCAAGCCTGAGCCAACCGCCGAAACGCTCTAAAAAGCCGTACATTATGCGGGCCACTCCAAGGACGGCCCTGGCCGTCGCTGTAACTATCATCGGTTTGTCAAGATTGGCCCTATAAATCATCGTTCAGTCTCATTTAGTCAGCCTCCCCGGGCTGGGCAGCAGTCCACTGATATGCTCTTGCAGCTGCTATTGGCGTTTATGGTAGCGACTCCATCCGCGTTACCTCTGACGCGAATTCGTTCCTGACGTCCCACGATTCTCCCGGAAGCGAAAATAGAGAACAGAATGGCGGAGTCTTTAGCCGCGACATGGCCCTGGCCCGCAGAAGCGGCCCATCGGTAGACACGCTTGTAACTGCGCATGGTATCCTCATGACCCTTGTCTTTGTCGTCGGATATCCTATCGGCGCTATTATCTCGCGCATCTTTAATCGCTGGTTCATTCACGCAAGCTGGCAGATGCTCGTCTACTGCGGCATGTGGGCGGGATTTGGCGTCGGAATTGTCGTTAGTCGTCGCTTTGAGCTTGTGAGGGTCGACCTAGGCCAGCGCTTCGCACGCGCGATAACGGCTGACTCCCCCAGTTCTTCACCACTCCGCATACTCGGTTGGGCGTCTTTGTCGTCCCCTTGATGGGAATCCAGCCGATACTCGGGTTCCTCCACCACATGTACTACGTCAAGAACCGACGGCGAGGCATCCTCGGCTATATTCATATTTGGTACGGCCGTTCGCTTATCATTATCGGCGTCGTCAACGGCGGCCTCGGCCTGAAGTACGCCCGGGACCTCGGCCTGGTTCGTCGATCTGAGTCCCGGCGATTCATTGCGGGGTACATCGTCCTGGCCGCGATCGTCGCGGCGGCGTATCTCGGAACGATCGCCCTTGGTTACGCCAGGACCAGGCGGCGCGACTCTCGGGCAAACGTCTCGAGGGAACTATAAAATGGAAGTGAATGTCGGGGGCTTTGAGTCAAGATACTTTTATGTGTTGGTCACTAGTTTCAAACTAACCGACGAACCAGATATGCCATTGTATCTGCTGCACTGTGGCACACACTAGGGAGGATGAATTGGGGGCAACCGAATGCCTGATTTTCTAACTAGTGTCGGAACAAAGTCGGTATCTTATTCCTTGGTCGATTGAGGTTGTGGCCTTAGGTTGGCTGTAAGCATCTGAGACATTGCAGGCAGAACCCGGGTTGCCTGACAAGGTGAAGCTATTCCCACTTTTGACGTCGGCAGCCTTGGCTAGCATGATGGCGATGCGTTCAACACCTCAACACTTTTGGGACCAAAGTCGCAGATTCTTGAAACGGCGCCAATTTCGAGAGACAATACTAGAGACCAGATACTTAAGCTTGCCTTATCGCGGCATACAAGGCCGTAGAGTCTCAATGCACGTACTTGACCGATATAATTTGATCCCAATATCAAGGCCACCATTTAGTCACGACTCAACCTTTCCTGTACAACCCATACGACCCGTATCCGTGATCTGGTGGTGGGTATGCGCCATAGTCTCCGTAGCTTCTGTTTGCTGGCGGCTTCGTGCCATCATAAGAGCCATAGTCTCCGTATCCGCCCTGAGCTTCGGCAGCTGCCACTGCGACTGGAGCTGCAAAGGCAGCGGGGATGGCAACAAGGGGACTGACCCAGAGGAACTTCATTTTGTGATCTTTGATGAATTTCTTTTATGTTCAAGGGCCCGCGAGGGTGATCATTCAACAAGTTATGCCTCATGAGGGGTGTAGATGATATCATGAGGTCAACTCTTCAGGGTTTGAGATCTTGAGATGAGGGAGACCCGACATACAATCTTTAAGGTTGATGTTTCCTACAGAGAACCAAATTTGCGAGCCAAGTCCCAATTTCAACACCACAGAACGTCGATCTGAGCCTTTCAGCTCTAACACGCCCATTAACATCTCAGCTACGCAAATGTTGCCATGCTTGGTGCCACATCCGCCCGCTCATCTGGTTGGAACCTTCGGTACTATCGTATGGCTTTGCACGGACAATCCTGTCCTTTTTCACAAGATACCGTTCGCTGGTTGGGATACTGACGTCACGATCTCGGGGCGGTTTTCGCAATTCTGCGGTTTACCTCGGATTATGGCAGCAGCGTGTCTGAGAGTTGCGATTGGGTACGTATGATTGCAAGGCAGTGCGGCTGGGAACATGAAGCTCGCAGACTATCACTCTGAAGCTGTGCAATCAACCCCCGGGAGTGTCTTCTCGTCATAATTCTGACCTAAAGTTGGCATGTCGCTCAAACTATAAATCAGCCGCGGGGGTGGTGGACGCCGTTGCATTGAGCTGACGAAAAAATCAGGACATGGCCTAAAAGCGCCAACGGTATCAGCTTGACCCTTCCGGATTGGCACCTGCTAGATCATCGTTGGCGATTGATCTGAAAAGTCATCTCACGAGACGATACGTATCGGTGCTGGAAGAAGGCCGGCCCACTTGGAACGTGCCATCTGGCGACTCCGCCTTCGACATTGCGTTTCTCGCATCTCGACACTGAAAGATAAGTGTAGTGATTTATATCCTCGATAGGAAGCTCTGGCTCTCACTTCATCTTCCGTCCGTTTTCGTCCCTCGTCCCTGCCCTCAACTTTGGACATGAACTTAACTAAAGCAATGGCAAAAGTACCACACTTGCATGGCCTGCTTGAGCGATCTTGACGATTATGGGGATGACTCAGGGTATACTTAAAACGCAAGAAATGGAGTGGGACAAGGAAGTACGGAGCAGCTAGATCGCCTGACAAGTCATTTTATTCTTCTTTTCAATCTAGCAGCGGTATAGGCTACACAAAATAAAGGCGAGTTAAGATTGCGGTTCACTTTTGAAGCCTGTCCTTTGGATTAATAGCTCGCATGATGCATGATGAGGAATGGAGTAGTAATAGCTATATCAGTTTTGGGTTTGTACAACTAAGGCTGATAGATCCCAGGGCATAACAACCCCTAGCACCACGACACGTCATAGCCGTTGTCATATGCAGACTTGTAGACTTGTCTCGCCATTGTCCTTACAACCTAACCAGGGCGGCAACGGCTATGGCAAGGCCGCCGACAGCGGCAACGGGGCCGTTCAAGTGGGCGGCCGCGCCGCTCGTGGCGGCCGCCGATGGCGACGATGAGGTCGGGTGCTGGGTCTGAGTTCCGGACGTAGACGCGGTCGATGTTGGGCTCTCGGTCTTGGAGCCAGCGGTCGAACTGGCGCTGCCGCTGCTGTTGGGAGCAGGGCCGTTAAAGCCGCCAAAGGGGGCCCCTGGGCGGACGCTGTTGTCGGTCTTTTCGGCGGCGGCTTTGAAGGCGTCGAGGGTGTCGGTACCTTGGTTGATGACGCCCACCATACCGGCTTGGCAGTGGCCGTCGACAACGCAGTAGAAGAAGATGGGGTCTGTGTTGTTGATAACGATGGAGAAGATGCCCTATAGTTGCCCCGCGGTCAGGGTCTCAGCTAAAGATCGTGAGAGATACCAGGGAAAGTGGGGAGACTGGTAAACTCGCCGTGTTCTTGATACCCGAGAAGAAGCCACCGCTCGAGGCCGGGTTGCACGGCTTGCTAAAGTCGGCGGCGACGACGCTGTGCTGGGCGTAGAAGTGAAACTCAACGCTCTCGCCGGCAGCGGCCTTGCTGTTGCTTGGGGAGTAGGTGAGGCCGTTTTCGCCGACGTCGATGCTGATGGCCTTGGCTGCGGAGGTGGAGGCGATGACGGCCAGGGCCGCAACCTTGAAGTTCCTGAAGTGCATCGTGGGTGTTGTGACGGCACTGGTGAGGGTATGAGCGATAGACAAGGCTACCGTCTGGAGTTCGCTGGGAGATGTAGTCGTAAGCCAACAAGATCGGCAAGGACAAGCACGGCTGCATTTCCGGTGCTATTTATATGAATGCATGATTTCATTCCGTGACGTCGTGATGACTTCAAGCCTTGAAGCATCCCAGGTGGCGTTCCCTCGAGCTGAGTTCGGAGCTGAACTCGCCGTGCAAGAATTGGGCGAGTCGAGGCCCGCACTGTATCGTCGGCCTGGGAAGGGCAACCAGTGACCCAGTTGGCATATTGACTTTGGACAATTTTTGGACAATTACCTGTAGGGGAGCCATAAACGGGAGGGAATCGCGAATACTCCCTCAACCTGCGCTGCATCGACGCGTGCGAAACGCTCTAGGTAGTCATGTACGATGGCACCGTGCGGCCGACATCCATAATCGGGCCTTGATCAGCTAATTATGACGGCGCGCGTATCAGTGTTGCTTGCGCCTTTGACCCACTGTCAGAAAGCGCCGGACGGACGAGAGAGGAGCCGAATCTGGGCGTCGACCTCGACGTCTCGGTGCCGTGGCACTCGGTCGGAGGTATGAGGAGTACCGCCGGCACATGGGTTCAGCCTCTTGTGGGGAGCTCAAGGGGCCAATCGATGGAGAGGCTACCTGCCGTAAGTTTGGAGCAATCGAGAATGTCATTGATGACCTGCAACAGGACGCGACCCGACTCCTCAATTATGTTGACCGTCTCGAACTGTTCCTTAGTCAGGCCACTGTCCTGGAAGAGAGCGCAGGTAGAGAGCATGCTGTGCATCGGGAGCAAATCTCGTGACTGATGCAGGCTAGAAAGTCATTCTTCAACTTGGTGCTCTCGTCGTAGGCTGCAATGAGTCGCAGTTCGGCCTTTCTTCGCTCACTCAGGTCGCGGGTGATCTTGCTGAAGCCGACATGGATAGCGTTCTTCTTGTACACCGGGTGATGACGAGGTTGGACCAGAATCGAGAGCCATCGTTTCGGCCTCATCCTCCGCTCTGCCCTCCCACAAGCAAATCTCGAGCGCTCTCTCCGGCTTTGGGGACTGAATGTATTCTGCGCCGTAGAGGATCGAAAAGTTCTTGCCGACGATTTCTTCCTTTGGGGTGGATGTACTCGGTCGCGTACGTCCCCGAGGGCTTCGTCGTTGTCTCGAGCCGCGAGAGAATTTATCGTTCCTCTCGTTTAACTCGTAGTGCGTTCCGCGTGAGAAGGATCTCTGATAGGTGGTCCCAGAACCTTGTAGGTGGGAATGCCGGATGGCTTAGTTTCTGCTTTTTCGATGAACGATGGTCTGGGTCGTCTTCTGGCAATTGACTCGGACACGAAGGGATGCGACGCTTGCGTAGGCTAGGAATAGTTGGTCGGTTATGTGTACCTTTTGTCGGAACCATCCTTGAATGCTTGCCATGGTCGACATGGAGGTACTTGGAGTGACGTTTTTATGTTGGCTAGAACTAGGACAAGACAAGGCCGTCGGCAGCTGGCGCGACAAAGGAGGACACGAGGCAATGCCATAGCCAACTGCTGATTGGTCATGCATGCGGAGCCCTGCTCCTGTATCTGAACACTCGTGTCC
>LFRF01000011.1:480829-514076 GCA_001189435.1 Tolypocladium ophioglossoides CBS 100239 | reverse complement strand
TTGAGCGATGTTTGATCCCTCGCGTTTAGCCAAAGAGCTGCCGAATAGTCGGCACGGTGACGCATCATGTACGCTATCGCCAATTGAGTCTTGCCAATCCCGCCAAGGCCGTGAAGGATGGCGGTACGGCGCTCCCCAGTCTTTGCCAGGATCGAATGCATCTGCGCAAGCTCTTCTCTCCTGGCTACAAAATGGGTCACTGATGCAACCTCTGAGAGACTGAAAGGCAGATTGAATATGCTTGGTCCATTGTTGCCTCGTGCTATGCCATATTCAGGGCGATTAATTGACATGCAGAACCACAGTCAGGGCTTTATGAATGCCTACCCTCGTCGACTCTTGCCTCCGCCTCCCACCGCGATTGAATATGGTCACTAGCATCCGTTACTATAATCTGTAGGTGCTCTGATACCGTATTATAGCCGTTGTCTTCCTTCGATAGGAACTTGACTATGTTGATATGGTCCGCGTGGATGACGATCGGCTCCGCGTCTGCTTGGCCTGGTACAACCGCTGATGCGCGCGGCACAACCTATTACCAGTTAGTTGTTTGCCTAGACTAGGAACCGTATGCAGACTAACCAGCGTACCTATCAGTGAAAGGGCCTAAGGATTGCCGGAGCCGTTGCAACGTGTGTTCTGCTCAAGATAGGAAACTGCAATTTATATGGTAGAGCAAGCGAGCAATCGCACGTCCTGGCGGAGATATATAGATGTGAGATCGGATGTGGTTGTAATTAGAACACGCTCGTCTCCTCCCTCTCCCTCTGCGTTCAAATATGTGATCACCGTGAGGCGTGCCGCTCCACCAGCCACTTCTTCCATGCCTTCATCACGGAATTGACGTTCGACCCGCTCTCTCCATTACTGTAGAGACGGATTATCCCCATGTACGTCCGGCCAGGAAAAATCCATAGCCCATGAGATGCCAAACCTGGGTTCTAACCCACGCAAGCGGAATAACGCGGGTTATCTCCCAGTCGATAATACCTACCGTGCCCTCCTGACCCGAGTTAATTTAAGGCCCAAGGTCACTATGCCAGAAGTACGAGGTCTAGCATTTATGCCTAGATCGATTTCCGAGTGAATGGACTCCTATTAAGAAGGACGCCCTTCCTTGCCAATCAGAGCTACGAGTCTACAACCCATTCTAGCCATGGGACTAACCTTGCCTACTAGGTAACTGCGTTCACTACGCCGTCGATGCTCGCTCTACGAGTGACGTTCAGGCTGTCGTCAAGTTCGCAAAGAAGCACAATATCCATCTCGTTATCCGCAATACTGACCACAATTATAATGGTCGCTCGACAGGTGCCGGTGCCCTCGCTGTGTGGGCTCATCATGGAGGATATCAAGGTTATTGCCTGGAAGTCTAACGCCTACACGGGCAAGGCTCTCAGAGTGGCCGTTGGCGTTCAGGGTTATGAAGTAGGACGTCACTGACAAGAATGGCTTTGCTATTATCAGCGACGAGTGCCCAACCGTCGGTGTTGCGGGTGGCTATACACAAGGTGGTGGTCACTCTGCCACTCTACCAGAGTCGGCCTCGGCGCAGAAAATTGGTCAAATCACCCAAGCGGCTATCGCTGGCTTAAAGGCACCCACCTGTATCCTCATCTTATTTTCTTCGCCGATATCATGCCGGCGATTACAACCGCCATCCACAAAGCCCCTCATTAACCACAGCGAGTTATCGCCCCATTGGCCAGTCGGGAGGAAGAACTGGGTGTTGTACCACATCGGTCGTGGCTGAGTCCTATCAAATCGATGCACAACGCAGTGGAGGCCCGATTTCGGTCGCTGCTTGGAAACAATATAAACTTCAGCGTCCCACACATGAGGGGTAATTCGTTCCGTCTTTCACACAACTTGACGACATTCCGCTGTCATTGCACTGTTAAACCCACTTCGAATCGAAAAATTACTAGTCTTTCAAGACCGTACTATTGGTACGCGATAAGCTTTCAAGGAGCCATGGCACCTGTCGCAATGGAACTATCTACAGATCGAGGTAAAGTAGGAACAAGAATGCATCCGGGTGTTCGACATGATGAGCCGTGCTTGAATCTTTGGAGTGGCCTCATTATGGGGCTTCACCAGGGGCAAGCACTGCGAGTCTGTTGTTCTGAGAAATACCGGCGAACTTGATCTGGATAATACCAGCGAAAGGATATGCTTCTTGGAACTCCCCACACCCCTCCATGATGATGGGCGAACTAACTCCTGCAGCTCTGCGCTTGATCCGGCAACATGTCTACGGATAACATCACGTTCCTCACCAACTGGTAGGCTTGAGATGCGTAAAGACATGAGAAGAAGCTGCTGACGCGATTTAGGCACGCCACGCCGTACCACGCACCGCTTTACCTGGCCCAGGCCAAGGGATTCTTCAAGGATGAGGGCATCAAGGTCGCTTTGTTGGAGCCAAACGACCCCAGCGTAAGATGAATGCCGTTCGATTGCGGGGGCATTTGCTCACTGCTCGCTCTAGGATGTCACCGAAATCATCGGCACCGGCAAGGTCGACCTGGGCTTCAAGGCCATGATCCACACWCTTGCTGTAAGATACATTGCTCTCCAGATGCGTTGCCATGGTGTCATATTGATCTCTAATTCCGCGTATAGGCCAAAGCCCGCGATTTCCCCGTCCTTTCCATCGGCAGTCTCCTTGACGAGCCCTTCACCGGTGTCGTCTACCTCAAGGACTCTGGAATCACCACCGACTTCCGCTCCCTCAAGGGCAAGCGCATCGGCTACGTCGGCGAGTTCGGCAAGATCCAGATCGACGAACTCACCTCGCACTACGGCCTGACGCCCGCCGACTACACGGCCATCCGATGCGGCATGAACGTCTCCAAGGCCATTATTAATGGCGAAATCGATGCCGGAATCGGTCTCGAGAACGTGCAGATGGTCGAGCTCGAGGAATGGCTTACTACTCAGGGCCGCGACAAGTCTGATGTCCAGATGCTTCGCATCGACGAACTCGCCGAGCTTGGATGCTGCTGCTTCTGCTCGATCCTTTACATCGGAAACGAGTCGTTCATTGCGCAGAACCCCGGCAAGGTCCGAGCATTCATGCGCGCCGTCAAGAAGGCGACAGACTTTATCCTCGCCGACCCCCATGCGGCCTGGAAGGAGTACGTTGACTTCAAGCCGGTCATGGGCACCCAGCTCAACTGGAAGATCTTTGAGCGCAGCTACGCCTACTTCTCGCAGGATCTGAAGAATGTCAAGCGCGACTGGGACAAGGTCACCAAGTATGGCCAGAGACTCCAGGTTCTTAGCCCCGACTTTACGCCCAACTACACCAACGAGTTCCTTGACTGGGCTCTCGAGCCTGAGTCGGCCGACCCTACCGGCGACCAGAAGCGAATGGTCGAGCTGCAGAAGGATGTCTGCTGCGGTGGTGGATTCAAAAGGCTTCTCCCGGCTGTGAAGGCTTAAGCCCTCAGTCAAGCCTCTCTAGGCCGCGTTAAGCAACAAAATGCGCGGCCGTTAGCTACTCGTCGCTTGCTCAGTGACCCCCCAACTGGATTACATTCGTTCAATAGTCGCCATACGATGGGCAGAAGCACTCAAAGAGCACCAAACAAAATTGAACAATTCTTGCTCTTAAATATGTGATCGTCTTGAAACCTATTCCTACTGCATATTGGTAATTCGATGCTCTATGTCTTGTAGCTGTGAAGAAATCTTGATGTAGACTGCAACGCGAAGCCAAGGGCTCATACAAAGAAACACCACAGGCACACCTGGCTGTCACCGTTCAAAGTTGGCACACCAATTTCAACTTTTCTGGATAACAGGATAATATACAACACGAAACTCGACATCAATAATCCCCTTCCTCAGTCATGTTCCTGAGTCGTCGCCGCTTTAACCTGAGCAGCGCCGGGGGCCGCGGACCACAACATAAGTGGGCTGCCTGGGTTTCCCGCCCTCCATTTCGTCTAGCCAACTGCAAGAAGAGCCCTAGCTGCTGCAAGTAGGGGATAGTGGCTTCATGCGGGAGGCCAACCACCAAGGTAGTTGATTGGAATATGGGTCAAACCTAATCAGACGTAAGTTTCGTTCCTCTTTTCTCTTTTCTCGCACGCATGATGTCTCAAGGAGCCGCGGAAATGCTACCGTATTGCCGTAAAGCTGAGGAGGGAAGGCCCTTTGGCAAGCATGGCGGCTGGACTTCCTGAGGTGTGACTCCAGCGCTGCTTCGGACTTGAGATCTCTGTGACAATAGTCCATCGCAATAATAAACGAAGCAAATTAAATTCTGCGCTCCTCGCAGACCTAAACAACATTCAGCATTTCTCGCTTCGTGACCTCTACGGTCCATACTCGATGGAAGTCTTACTAACCATCATCGCCTATGGTGGGACGAGACAAGAGAAAACAGCCAAATGTATGATTGGGCGCTTACTTCTGCCAATGTCCGTGGTGATTGGCCTCCCGCATGAAGCACATTCATATCTCTAACATCGCCATTTCGTTGGATGCTTGTCATGTAAGTCCATGACCCTCCATCTGACAGTCGTGGTGGTCGAGGAGGATACTCTTCTTCTATACCAAGAATGCGATAGTGGTCAAAGGCGTTTGATCAGGCTTATAGACCTTGGCGTAGCATATAATCCTGGTCTTATTCACGTAGACTGCGGTACCTCAAACGTGGGTAAGCTCGAATCTTCCGTATGCATGTCCTAGCGTGTCAGACGTTAACACGCTGTCCAACACTCGTATTTCACTGCAAAAGTACCACAAAACAAACCCCGCACGATCGGGCGATTGCAGTCCTTCATTGCCAATCATTTTGCAATGTTCGTTTGATGCAGCCCGCTACGGCGTTCGTCTACGGCTCCGCACTCTGTTTGCATATTGATTGCTTGACTGGCCGCTGCTGTGTAACCCACTGGCATCAACTCTCCCATGCAATGCAGTGTTACTCCCCCAATGGCAAGACGTTTGACTCAAATGAGGCCAGCACATTGGCTATTGGAATATCGAGATTCACAGGGTTAGGCAGCTTCCCTTAGCTACTTAAGCTAATCGACCCCCATCACCATCGGCGTTCTGCCGACGCCATCATCTCACGGTTGCCTTCCATTATAATATTTGCTGCCTTCAGATATTCACACCATGCCATCCCGAAAACCGAAGCCTTCCAGACGGAAGAAATCGAAATCCGGTACAAGATGGTCTTTGTATCCAGAACTACACGCCGATGTATCCCTTCTTCTCAAGGATGCCTTCCTTGACTTCAGTTTTCATGAAGAGGACGACGAAATAGGCTGCTCGAAAGAGTACGATACCAATATCATGGGCCGATTCACCTGCAACAACTCCTCATGCGGCTCTAGAGGATGGTCCAGCATGATGATTGCAATCACCATACGAATGTATCCTGGAGAGCAGTACAACGCCAGGGTGTACCATCAAGGTTGCAAGAGTTGTGACAGCCTGAGCAGGCCGACTCTTGACGGCTCATATGCAGAGAGAATCGCGTATCGTCTCAAGAAGTGGCGTGGGATGCCGGTGGACGCGCCCTCCTTCTCTGGTGAAAGCAAGGGTCCACACGAAAGTCATTTGTGTGAGGGATGCAAAGCTGGTCATTGCAGTCAACTTAAGTCGGGGCGTTTTCAATGCATGTGATTTTCAGAGTGCAATGAGAAAACGACTCTTCGACAGGAGGGAAATGTTCATGTGGCTGCAGTATTCAGCATTGCCGGGACACGATTGCCTGGGCGACCTAGTTTATCATTTCCTATTTGAGCCAAAAGACAGCAATTTAATGATATCATTCGTCAACAAAGCTCTATGATAATCGCGGTGTCTGCGTTGTAACTTCACTGATCTTGGGTGGCGGTGATTGCTGTTGAAAAACCTTTACTGGCAAACAGTGTCTTCAGCGAGGGCGACTGAAATGACACATAATTGTCGGAGTTTAGAACGAAACTGGTAATATAATACCGAGAAACTCATATCAGTGCACATCCTGAGCATTAAGGTTCGAAGGATTCATGGCTTTCAGCCAGCGTATGAACATAATAAACCCAACCAGATACGAGGTATCGTCCATCGTCAGCCGACAGTCGAATGACCACCAGATCTTGAACAGCTACAAGCAGCAGACTTTACGGCGATATTTTAAATACATTGGAAGAAGGATGAATGTATAAACATTTTCACGCCCATGAACCACTTCTAGTGCGTTTCTTTTGCTTTTGGTCTGCTTCTGGCATCAGAAAACAGCCGCAGCCAAGGACACAGGACTTTGACCCCGACCGTCTCATTCACTTCGAGGGCGGAATATGTAAGTTATAATTCATACAAGGAATTCTGCCAGAGTTTCAACTTTGGCTATCAATACATGAGGGAATCACCAGCCCCCAAAACTTATGCCGAAACGCCACGGCCTGCCCTCGCCCTGCCGGTCTCAGCAAAGAGCCTGCTCCTTATAGCCATCTCCTCAGTACTACTGTGGTCTTTGAACACTTTGTCCATTTCTTCCAGGGTCTTGCCATTGGTTTCTGGAACAAAGTAAAACGTCCACGCAAAGGACAAAAAGCAAAAAACGGCAAAGAAGACGTAGGCACCAAACCCGGTGTTTTGGACGATTGGCGGAGTTATTAAGCCCTACGCCAGTTCAGTGATAGTTTTGGATATACGTTTCAAAGGGGACTTACTACAATGAAATTGTTTATCCAGTCTGATTCGATTAATTAGTATTGACTAATGCAACGCAGCGGTGGAATGAGAGCACGTACTGGAGCAAGTTGAGATGGAGACACCCTTGGCTCGCAGGGATGATGGGAAGATCTCGGCTGGCATGGCCCAAGGAACAGGGCCCCAGCTTGCTCCAAAGGCAAGCATATAGAAGAGCAGGAAAGCGACACTCGTCCACCCTTTGCTGGTGTTGGCCGGCCAGTTTTTGGAGTACAAGCCTACCAGAACAGCGATGATGAAGTGCGCAATGAACATGCCGACACTGCCGAACATGAGAATCTTTCGCCTACCGAAGCGGTCAAGTGTCCACAGGCTGGAAATAACCCCAATGAGCTGCGTCACATTGAGCACACCGGACATGATCAGCTGCATGTTGTGGTCCAGCCCCATGGTTCTGCGTAGCCTAGTGAGCCGGAGTCTCGTCTCAAGAAGACATGGGAGCTTACCCGAAGAGCGTAGGAGAATAATAGATCAAGGCATTGATGCCAACAAACTAGACCGATCAGCTTCGTTATTTGGAAGATGCCAAGCATGCTTACCTGCTGAAAGAACATCAGGCCAGCTCCGACATGAGTTCGCCTCCAGCAGCCCTTCTTGAAGCAGTCTGCCCACGAGACAAACTCCAGCTTGAGCTTCTCCAATTGACCGCCATTAAGGAGCTTGGGATGGCGCTCGGCAAGGATCCCCTGCTGAAACCTAGACTCGGTGATGATCTCCAACCACTCGCGTTGCACCCTGGAATCGGTAGTAGGCCGGTATCTGATCTTGGCCAAGGTGACCAATGCATCTTGCTCGCGTCCCTTGTATGCCAACCAGCGAGGTGAGAATGGAAGGAAAGCAGCACCAAAACCAAGGAGCAGGCCAGGAATGATCTGGATCAGGAATGGAAGCTGCCATGACCAATGCGAGTCGATGTACTGAGTTTCGTATGTGATCCAGAAAGAAGTGACAATGCCGAGAACAATGCTTAATTCTTCCAGCACCAGCAGTGTTCCGCGGATCTCTGGGGGTGATATTTCCGAAATGTAGAGCGGCACGACCATGCTCAGCCTTAGTGTCATACAAAGGTCAACATCATTTCGTCTCTGAGTGAAGAAAGGGGGCCAGCACGCACATGCCGATGCCGATGCCACCGATGAGTCGGGAAGAGACTAGCATGGCGTAGTTTACAGATGCAGTCTGTAGCGACGATCCGATGGTAAAGATAACAACAGCAATCATGATCGAGTATTTGCGGGAGTATGAGTCGGCCACCCAGCCCTGGTTCAAAGCACCTATTGGGCACATGTATGAGAAGACCTGGACCGGCAGTCGTGCAAGTGTCCGTGTATCTTACCGATAAAAGCACCAAGAGTGATCATGGCGGTCATGAGGCCCTTGTAGAATCCCGCGCCGGGTGCAGTTTCGGATACTTGTTCAAATCGATCAAGAAACTGGGGCATGACCAGAATGACGGAGATGACGCCTTGGCTATTTTTCGAGTCAGCTGGAGAAGGATTCAAGTTTGGAAGGAAATAGCCGACGCACTCATAGCCGAAGAGAAGACCACCAATGGCACTAAATGAGGCGCACATGGCTACGTAACGAGATGCAAGAATTCCCCGAAAGCCTTGATGATCAGTAAGAGACCAAGACCAGCGTGTAGAGATGCAACGACGTACCCGTCGGGCCATACGGCTCGGTGTCCAAATTCGCGGGGACATCGGCTTCGTGGTGCTCCGCATCTGCGAACTCGGAGAGGGTTTTGTCCATGTTGAACGATGCAAATGGCCGGCGAAACAGGCAAAGATGTTCCAAAGTGCTGTAAGGTTGCAATGTCAAAGATCTGGCTTGGGAGGAGTGAGAACCTGAGGCCAAGTATGTGGCAAGAGCGGTGCGGATGGGACGCTTCCTTTTATGCGCCGGCAACTGCAACGCGTAGTCCCCCAAGCGACTCCCGAGATGCGCAGCACCAGCCAATACCCGATACCGCAAGAGACGCCTTGATCCCGGTTTACTCTGGAGGGCTAGCGTGCATTTTCTCAGGGATGCCCGTGGGGGATTCCTCCGCGGGTGGCGGCGGGTGGTTGACCCCTTGAACCTGGCTCGTCGTTGACCCGCTGGGAGGGTCCAACAAGTCTGCCAGCGGTGGAATAGGTCTGCCAGCAGGACGGCCAGCAGGACGGCACGAATTGCAGCTGGATTGCGGCTCAATTGCAACTTCAAAACGCTGGAGATTTGGGGAGCGTGAGGGAAGTTGCCAGCCTAGCGTCAACATAAAACGTGCTCACGAACATTGGCAGCTCAATTCGAACCGAAACGGCGGGATGGTCTTGCCAGGGGCAGCGGATCAACTTGATCGAAGCGCGCGGCTGCCATCGCGCGCCATTCGGCAGTTCCAAAGCGCGGAAAGTGCTTCAAGTCCAGCAGTTGCTACGCCGTACCCTGGCATCAAATAAGCACACGAAAAGCCGCAGCGATCTTCCGATCTCCATAGCGACAGAGAGTAGCGTTTCGGCCTCGACGTAGCAGGAAGCCACCGTTGGATGCCTGGTCAGATTGCCAACATCGCCAGCGGACGCCCAACCCAACAAGTGGATTAAAGAGCGGTGAGACCTGCCTCCACAGACGATGTCATACCCCAATCGCCTTGCTGCCTGGAAGCTCAAGCCAGCTTCATCTCCGCGAGCAGCAGTTCGCCTGACGTCAAGTGCCGAGTCAGGGCTGCAGCTGTTTTGTGGACTAATTTGGCAATTCCGGCAGCAAATGACGAAGTACTACATCAAGCTACTCCGTCGTCCCTCCGGAATATTTCTTCCAAGAGGCGGCATTTCACCCGAGTCAGGAGCCGTGCTTTTGTGTAAACCGGTGAGGGCCTCCTCTGAATCAGGTCGTTTGTGGCCATGACTCTCGCAACTGCCCCAGTCTCTGTTATTACTGCGTTTTCCGCCGACAAATCCACATGGACTTCTTCCGGGAATGGTGGAGCAACATTGACCATGGCCGAGGCCACGGACCCAACCGCCAGCTTTCCCTGTTCGGTGAGACTCTCTGCGTTGGCGAGCCGCGAGACCAGAATTGTGCAGTCGCTAGCCAAGTTATGCCGTTGATTGACGAGTGACGCAGTCGACTGGTAAATAATGGCCCGGAAACGTCCGGCAGCCACATCTCAGTGCAGAGTGTTGGCGAGTCTCGACAAGCAGGGTTGTTGCTGACGCTTGACTTCATAGGCATGCCGTAGGAGGCACGTAAAGTGCGAATGGAGCGCAGACGACCTCGAAGGCTCGGGTAAAAGTGCCGCAGTGGCCTGCGTTCGGTGCACAATATCCGGGCAGAAGTGTGAACGCGGCCTGAATGTGCGATTCAAGCATTATCCCGCCCAGTGCGATAGGCCCAAGTTCAATCATACCCTTGCCCAAGTGAGCATACTAACATGCAATGTGTGTAAAAGGTCAGCAAGTCCCGATAGTCAGCGCTGGGTAGACTACCCACGACGAGGTAGGTACCCTCAAACTGTGCCTGCAATTATGACACCATCTCCCAGTACTTGATGAAACGTTCTGACTCCGCGATAATAGTCTGCTTCATTGACGAAACCCTGGATGTTGAAAGTCTTTATGGCGATGGCTATGATCCTGGCCCTGGGCCTAGCAGCAAGAAGGCTGCGCTGCAATTGCCAACAAGTCTCCCTATCCACCATGGAGAAGCGTCAATGTCACAGCATCATGGAGGCGGTAGCTTGCTCCAAACTACATCCTGCCCCACGGGGGATAGACTGCAAAGTTACAGGGATCTTGACCAGCGCAAGTTGTCCACGATCCCACTTGGATCTAGGCTAGGCCTGTCTGAGACCAACGATTCGCCATTAGACAGGGCTT
Organism: Tolypocladium ophioglossoides CBS 100239; assembly: GCA_001189435.1. Taxonomy (NCBI): domain Eukaryota; kingdom Fungi; phylum Ascomycota; class Sordariomycetes; order Hypocreales; family Ophiocordycipitaceae; genus Tolypocladium; species Tolypocladium ophioglossoides. The sequence goes on along the minus strand of LFRF01000011.1, from coordinate 503,499 downwards.
TCCCGCTCCACAGCTGGCGAGAAGCCAAGTTGATGAAGTATTACCTTGAATACATGTGCAATTGGGTATGTTCTTGGCCCTGTGTTGCAGCAAGATTGTATTTTTGTGTCTATGTACTGACACTGCCAGTTTGATCTTTGTGATACGACACGGCACTTTGCCATTCACGTGCCACGCAAAGCATTGTCGTGCCCGACGCTGCTCAACGCCATATTCGCGCTCTCTAGTCGGCATCTGAGTTTGAAAGGGCAACAATTTGATCAGTGGATCTCACACCAATACCACGAGCGCTGCCTGCAGCAACTGTCCAGAATTTCGAACGACTCGCAGGCGTTGCTGAATGATGACTTGCTGGCGGCTACCATTCTGCTGCGGACCTTGGAGGAGCTTGAAGGTACCCACATGTTCCAACGTCGATCCTGGCTATGGCCTGATGAGACCGTTGCTGATACTCCGTAACGTTGAGTTTAGTGCCGCTTTTAGGAACCGACAACGAAGGACACCTCTTGGGCATTCAAGTATTCATGAATGCGCATGGGTCCTCCGCCACTTCTAGCAGCCTGCGACAAGCGGCCTTTTGGGTCGGGCTGCGCCAAGAAGTGACGATGGCTGTGGCAAGCCAGCGGTCGATTAAGATTTCTCTCACTCACAACTTTATCGACCAGTCTTTCACTCACGCCGGCGACGACACGTGGGCCAATCGAGTCATTCTCCATTGTGCCAAGGTGGTCCAGTTTTGTTTTGGCGAAAGCCATCACAAGCCAGAAGAATACCGAGCGCTCGTGGAGTATGACAAAGGCTGGCTGCATTACAGGCCATCGTCCTTTCTTCCCATCGCCTACATGGACCCCGATGCGAGCCGTGGAGAGGTGTTTCCCCACATTCTGTACCTCAGTCACGCCGTTGGTGAGCCATCATTCTTTTCCCCATTTGACTGTTTATGAAGCTCGGCTGACCGTGTTACCCCATTCGCCCAGTAATTGGAGTGGTTCACAGCATCCTGGCCCAGGCACTGCTCATGTGCTATGATCCAACGCTGCCCAAGATTGGACCTGCACGAAAGACGTCGCAAGAAGCTCGCGAGAATGACATTCGGCAGCAAGTCATACACCTCTGTGGGACGGCGCTGTCCAACGATTCAACAATTCCGGCCATGATTACTGCGTCACTGGGTATTGCCACGTGCGGGGATAGATTCAAGGATGATGCGGAGCGCAATGCTTTGCTAGGAGTCCTGATTAAGACTGAAGCTGATCACGCATGGCCTACAGGAAACATTCAGAGCAGTCTGAAGAGTGCATGGGGTTGGGATTAGATGGGGAACAGCTGGGTGGGTGGCACGGCGTTTTAAACACGAGATGATTTATTGGTCGAAAGGATGCTATAACGTCCAGCGATCAACCATTGTCACATATCATTTCATGACCACCGTGCTGTAAGCATCGATTCGACGTCGTGTCCAACACGGCAAGCTCCGTAGATTGGGCAATTGCTCGGACCTCTAAACTGCCGCATGAGGAAAGGTTGGTCGGAGAAAGTTTCCTCAAAGTTTAACAAGGGGCTATTCTCTCCGACGATGGAAGCGGTGGGTCCGCACGGAACTCAACAACTCCTCCCCCGAAGCCACTCCCCGTATCGCCCCGGTTTTACCCCAGTGAACTTGCTTCTTCGGGGCTTCGATCGGCTGTGAGTGGAGAGTTGCTGCGTTGGGGAAGCATGGCTGGCCCCACACGCCGCTGTCGGTGTCGGTCAAGGGCTTCAATTCTGTCAGATGATGCTGAGGAACAGAAATATAGCCAGCCTGTACATAACCTGATACCTCGTCGTTCTTTTTTCCACGCTCCATCTGAATGTCAATCCACGACAGCGCCACTGTGAATCGCGACCATGGCCCCAAGGAAGCTCAAGGTTGGTGTCGCGGGACTGGGGAGGATGGGGAAGCGACATGCCCTCAACTTCTTCCAGTCCGTGCCGCGTGCCGAGCTTGTCGCTGTGTCGTCTCCAGATGCCGCGGAGAGAGAATGGGCGAGGGAGCACCTGGGAGCATCTGGCGTCGTAGTCTATGAGCACTTTGACGACCTCCTGAAGCAGGCCGGGCTCGAGGCTGTTTGCATCGCGTCTGCGACGGTAGTGCATGCCGACCAATCGATCGCTGCCATGGATGCTGGAAAGCACGTCTTGTGCGAGAAGCCGCTGGCGACGACGGCGAAGGTGGTAAGCGCCAACCCTGGGCCAAATGCTGAAGCCATCACCATCCGCTGACTCGCCGCAATTAGTCGCAATCCGTCGTTGACGCGGCAGCACGCCATGCAGAACTCAAGGTCATGTGTGGCTTTTCGCGGCGCTTCGACGAGAGCTATCGCGATGCCCACGCCAAAATGCAGGCTGGGCTCATCGGACGGCCGTGCGTGTTCCGGAGCCAGACGTGCGACATGCTGGACACTTCGGGCTTCTTCGTGGCATACGCAGAGTTCAGCGGCGGCATCTTTGTCGACTGTTCCATCCATGACATTGACCTTGCGCTGTGGTTCTTTGGCGAGGACGGCGAGAGCAAAGTTAAATCGGTGAGCGCCGTGGGCATCACGGCGGTCGAGCCCGGACTGCGCAAGTACAACGACCGTGACAACGCCGTCGGCCTCATCGAGTTCGTCGACGGCCGAATCGTGCACCTGTACTGCTCGCGGATGATGGCGGCGGGCCAGGAGGACACGACCGAGATCATCGGGACCAAGGGCAAGCTCGGCGTCAACACCATCCCCGTCGCCAACCTGGTGCGCGTCTACGAGCCCAGCGGCATCCGGCACGAGGTCCCCAAGAACTACTGGGACCGGTTCAAGAACGCCTTCACCCAGGAGGCGATTGAGTTTACCGACTGCTGCCTCAACGGCACGCCGGTGCCCGTCAAGCTCGAGACGGCGGTCGCGGCGGTCAAGATTGGAGCTGCGCTTCAGGAGTCGATGATCTCGGGCAGGAAGATTTGGTTTAACAGCGAGGGCGAGCAGGTGGACCGGGCGCAGCTGTGAGTGTTTGCTGTTATGAACGAGTTGATACTCGGGTGGAAGAATCTGTCTGGTGGCTGTCAGACATCGGGTGTGCCGCACGACGAGCGCAGGTCATCCATCAAGCATAACTCATTGCGCCAATAATCACAAGTATTTGTCAACGTGCAGACGGCTTGCAGACTAAAGTGGTATCGGAAGGCTTGCGGGTTGCAACCTGGAAGCATCCAGCCGGCATCTACGACAGCCGAGCGCGAGAACCTCAATTGACTTACTTGGGCCGAGTCCGAACAGCTGCAACATATCTTGCTTTTGCCAATGCATAAGCAGCATATACGAAAGAACTTATGATGCACACCGGCCTTGCGCATCATGTCACAGTCGATGCTACTCTGTTTCGCTACGTACATGTATGTACCTCTGATTGTGGTGTGGCCACGACCCCACAGGTCCATGGACGATGGACTGGCCACGAGAATCTACACACGTATTATCAGGCATAGAGCAGTCCGTGATCGGTCTGCGGCTCTCCTTCACTTGACATGTCAAGTCGCACAGACCTGGTTTGCAGCTGCCCCTGCAGAATTCCACCGGTCGTATTCACTGGTTCCTTGCTGGCCGAAACAGTCATCCGAGGCCATGGCCATCGAGCCTTGCTTCCACCCCCTTCCCCGCAGCTCTCTCGCCGGCTTCAATTCAACACGGCTGCGGCGAGGTCTGGATGCGTCGAGTAGGTACATGGATCCATAGATCACGTCGACTCATCACACGGCTGGCCGGAGATCCACCCCGCCGAGCAGCGTGGCTGCTTTGAATGCAGCTGCACACCGCCATAATAGAGAAACAATGGGCAATAGCCCTTGCTCACCGGCTGCAGAACGCCCAGCACGCAGACTGCGCACGCTAGAGATGGAATGCTTATCTTGAGTATGGAATTGAAGTCGAGGCCGAGTCCACCACAACGCACCCGAGCGTGCACGCAAGTGGAATATGCGCCCGTGGGCTGGATGCTTCGTAGTTGAGAATTTGTTGCAGTTGACTGGCCAGCATTTCTAGCCCTCATCGCATCATCATCATAGAAGAGCGCAAGAGCCATGCACAACAAGCCTCGAGGCACGCATCACTGATGTTGACGGACACCACAATCGGAGCAGGGGTGTTGAACATAGCCGGCGCGTCCCAGAAACGCATGCTGGTCTTGTTCTATTGCTTCACCGGACTGCTGCATCAAAAGATACTTGATCTATTTTCTTCCATTTTGCTACTATTGACCAGAGAGCAATTCTGCCTTGTTGTTCCAATCGCTCTGGCCTAGTTACCCCCAAGAAACATATTCGCGCCTCACTTGGCGGATCTGACGAGATCGACGGTGGCACAGTGGAACGAGCCCCCGATGCTGTTGACGTGCTGGAAAGGGCACATTATTGGCTCCATGCCAAACTTCTCCTTCACCCATGACGCAAATTGCGTGTCGCTCTCCTCCACCATGATCCGCCGCTCGTCAATGCTGAGCGCGTTCAGCACCAACCATGGCGAGCACATGTACATTGGCGGGCTGGGGCTCTCTCGAGGCTGCGGCACGAACGGGTAGGCATGCAGCTCCCAGTCACGCAGCACAGCATGCCAGCGCGGCTCCTCTTCAGTAACACGACCCGGGTTGTACGCCATAAGACCATTGCGCAGCGGCAAGATCGTGGCATCGATGTGCATTGCATGTTCATCCGTGGTGTTGAGGATCTCAACCGTGTAACCCTCGGGAACCATGGCTTGAAGGTATTCCACCCCCCTGCGGTTGGTGACGTGGCTAAGCTGTCCGAGGATGGTTTTGCCGAAGCGCATAAAGTCGTCCGTATCAAAGGCCGGCCTGCTGTTGTTGATGGCCCATTTGTGCCCGCTCTGCGAGGCCGTGTTCTCGCCAACGCCATCGTACAGGGTGTCGTGCCCGATGATGAGGGGAGCCCGACAGATTCTGGACGAGCCGCTGCGACTAAGCTCTTCCAGAATGTCCGAGTAGCCCAATTGGATCTCGTGACGACGGCAGCGCCAGGCGAATGGCGCCTCGATGAGGGTATTGCCGACTGTCATGAGTCCATCCCGGGGCATAGCACCCGTGTACCCGCCGACTTTGAGCCAGTCAAACTTCTTGGGGCGGTACACGCGGATGCCTTGCTCCTGCAAGAGGCTCGCGAAGTTGTCCAGTTCAGCCTGAGCCTTGGCCAGGATCTCGGCCGGTAAGGGGTTCGATGGCTTGAAGTTGCCAATGTGCTCCTCGGGCATGGTCGCCTCCATCATGTGATGGGACTCCGAAGGAAAGGCAGAATGCTCTGCGCGACCAACGATGACGGCCTTGAGTGGCGACCACTCGTCATCTGCTGAAACGAGGGGCGATTCCATCTTGACGGGCTGAGGTTCCAATGGGCGGGAACTTAACAGAAACGGGCTGAGTGAAACGGACTTGGCTCTTAAACGACTAGAGCTAGTGGTTGGAGCGAGAGATTGGGACAATAGTGCCAGAAAGGTATTTCCTCTGCCCGGGTATTTATGCTACTGGAGGTCGAACTACAAGACAACGCATTCTCGCGCAACTAAGCCGACATACTCCTCACGCAACCAACCGGACCACGCCCACATCTCGAGAGCTATCGAAGTCTCAACTCATTACGAAATCTCGCATGCCGGTCGCCCTATTGGGATCCATCTCGTACTTCGTACATGCGTTGTAGAAATGGAAGGCAGGCAGCCACGGCACAGAAGAGCAGGCGAAGGGTAAGCCGTGTCTAGCTGCATCTGCAAGTTGGTTTCAGCCTGTAGGTTGCTAGCAGCTGCACCAGGCCCAGCGCAGAAAATGGGGCGGCATCATGACGTCGCAATGGAATGCGACGGCTTTAGATATGTGATGATTCATCTGCACGCTTTCCTAGTCGCACGCTCTGCATACGCAAGCACGGCACGGGGGCCTACGCAGATGGGATCTGAGTAACCACGGCTGTCACTGCCCCAATCAGCTGCGCAATACTAGCATCATCATACAAAGTATTAGTACGCGTACCCGTTGTTGTTTCCATAGGCACTCTGTACCATGTACTTGTGTTCGCGGGATTCACGAGGTGCAATGTTCCTCATGGCTGCAGGCGCCATAATGCAGCGATTCATATCGGGAAGTGAGCTGCGCCGCCGGGAAAATTGTCGTACAGGTTATACGAAGGAGCCTAGACTGAAGCCGTTGTTGCTGGTCTCGATGCTTCATTGACCGAACCGCCATCATCCGGGTCGCTAAGGTTCCAGATAGGCTCATGATTCATCTAGTCTTCCCCACAAGGTCAGCCAGATTCATCACACACCCGATATAACTCAAAAGCAACTCCCTGAAAAGTACTGCTCATATCCAGCGAGGGCACATCTTGTAAGCGGATAGCATCGTGAAGCTACCGCCGCCCGCTCACATGTACCCGCTCGGAGGTGCGTTAGTCGTGCTCGCACTCTACCTTCAGTTCATAATCCCTCCTATTTCGGCGGCTCATCCCCTTGCCTCGATCACTTCAGGATGGATTCGGTGGCAGAGTTGCCGCAACGGAGAGTTCCAACGCTTTTTAATGGCCTTCAAGCAAAAGGGGCTCTGCATGTACCTTATACACAATGACATTTCCACTAACTAAAAGGAGGGTTTCCTCAGTGCTTACGGCTTGGGACCCAAATGTTTGACAAAAATCACTCGTACGAGTATGAGTACTGATGTGCCATGACCTCGCAGCGATTGATAAAAGCGTCAAGACAGTTATACAAGATGATAGTGAGAGTGAGTATCCTGTAGATCGCGGGTTCGTGGCCTATAATAGCAAGAAGATCTTTCTCGAGTTCTGTTAGGTACGCTGTTCTTGCGTGCTCCATTGCACACACAGCACTTAATCTAGCATCATGTGACGTGCTGATTGACGAACAGGTTAACGTGAAGGGATCTTTGGCATTAATGCCATTCAACTTGAATTGGTCTTGTGTGATGTGAATTGGACGCGCTGGTATGCCGTGTTTTACTATCGAGATGGAGTTCGAGACTGGTGCTTCATTTGATAGATGGAACAAAGGTGCATGCATCTTCAAATTGCCTACTTAAACGCTTTTGCTTATTATTACGTTCCATTATTGGTGTATCGCGAGGCGTTACGTGAATGTATTAATTGAAAGCAGACGGTGTCGTCCATACGGGCCGGGAGGGGGCTTCAGCGGCTCTCGCTGGCAGGTTACGGTGCTTAACGCACTTGCTGTTGCCAAGTTTGGCGACACAGTCAGTGTTAATGTCGTTGTCGGTGCGCAGAAAAATGCTGAAAAGGTTGGCACCGTGAGAGTGACGGTCAGCTTGGAGTCTGACTCAAAGTTGAGAGCAACGACGAAGTCTGAGGTTTCCAAGGCTTGACATGGAGTTCACATGAAGGGATACCCAAGCTCTATGTCAAAGTATGCGTTCCGTTCGATTTGTGATATGCATGTCGCTATGAAACTATTCAAAAGGCAAAAGGTGAGCTCCTCCATGTCACAAATGATAGAAGCGAACAGGGACATTGTATTAAGTATGGGGAGAATTAAAATAAGGTATCTGTGGAGGAATAATTCTGCGAAGTATCTCTTGAATGTTACGGCCCAAGAGTCGAGCCTCATGCACTCCTCAGTTTGGCCATATGGCCTCTAAGAGATCAACACTTGCTTCTCCTTCTTCAGCTGCTCAACAAACTCAATTGGCACGTTCAGAGTCTGCGACACGATGTCCGCGGGGGTAAGTGCCAGCCACTGAGTGAGCGGAATGTCGGCAACGCGGTCAGACTTGTAAATCTCAACCCAAATGAGGTCTTCGGTCTTCGACGTGTTCTCAATGTAATGTCTAGACTGCCTCAGTTTCCCGCTCCATGGATCATGGGGTATTTGACTTACCCAGAGTTGTCAGGGAAGACGGCGGTATCGCCGGCGCTGAAGTCGAATGTGCGAGCGGCCGCATTACCGATGAAGACCGAGGCCTGAGCCTTGCCCTTGTGGAAGTAAAGCCATTCTTCAGCCTAATAAACGCCGCATATGAGTATGTTATCGTTTACTATATCATGTCAAGGCTCCCTTACGTTCGGGTGCCAGTGCAGTTCGCGCAAGCCGCCCGGCTTGAGAGTCACAAAGGTGGCAGCAAGGGTTTTGCTAATCGGGAAGTTCGTGGAGTCAATCTTTCGGAACTCGCCTCCATGGCCACCAATAGTCTCTGGAGGATGCTGGAGGGTTCGGTAGACAAACGAGCTGTTACCTCGGGCGATGGGCGTCGGCGAGTCTGTCACATTGAGCGTGGTCACGGTTCCGTTGACAATGTAGGGGTTGGGAGACGGGACGTTTCCGAAAACCGACTCGTCGACTCCGAAATTCTTTGCGAGGACAGATGTAGGAGTGTGAGCAATCCAGTCATCGACATTGAATGTGGTGCTGTCGCGGTGTCAGCATATCCATAGCTCATTCACCGTGTCATTGTAGAGTCCTTAAAAACATACCCAACTTTGTCAAAGTCGGCGTCATCAAAGACCAAGAGGTATTCATTCTCTTCGTCAAGACCTTGAATGGTATGCGCGACACCCTTGGGGAAGTACCAAATGTCGCCGTAGCCCAGCTCTTCAACTTGGTAGACGCCGTTCTCGTCGACAGCAGATAGCTTGACGCGCCCGTCATAAACGATACCCCACTCGGCCTGCACGCAAAGATGTGGTCAGCTCTTTGTACTTGCGATCTTATAGATTGAGTCGCTAATCACGTACCACTCGGTGCCAGTGAAGCTCCCGGATGGCACCTTTCTTCAGATGCTGCTGCGCTCCAGAGATGTCATGGCTCTGAGGCAGGTCCTGAATGACTTGCTCTCTTACCCAACCTCCCTTCAGGATACGAGTTTTGGAATCTGAGAAACTCCATTTCAGGTTCGGCACGACTCCGTTGTCTGTGGACTGCCGGCCCAAGTTATCCGGGTTCTGCAGGTCCAGCTGGTGGTTAGTTCCGCCTGCGGAGTGGTTACATGTAAGCCTGAGTATCTCTGGCTATATTAAAAAGCCGAACTCACCATCGATAGGGCCTCCCTTTCCACTCTTGCTAATTGGCTGGCCCTCAGTGAACTTGTCTTCATCCCTGGCCTGCACCTGGGGCGCTGCCAGCGCCGACCCAAGGGCGCAAGAAAGAACAAGGGAAGATATCCTCATTTTGGCCGTGAAGAATCAGTACCTGACTGGTAATGACTTTCTTTGCTGATTCGTTTCAGGTATAAAGTAGTTGGGCTTCAAGTGAGAGATCCTTCATGGTACCGAGGCCTATATATCCAAGCATTGCAACTAGCGGTGCGAAGCAATCACTCGCAACCCACTCGCATCTGGCATGGCACCTCACTATCAGCCCTGTCTTACAAATATCATGATCTACACGCTTGCCACTCGCTCTATCGAGGCCAAAATGGCGACATGCCAGCATTCTTATGTAGCAACCTGCGCTCAGACCGATATGGCACTGTGAACATCCAGTAGAGGCAGGTTGATTTTAGGATTGCGCAATTTAAAAAGGGACAGGGCTAACCGATTTGTAATTAGCTGCATCTGCGAACAAGCTGTCGAATGGACTCGTTGCAAAAGTCGAGAGTCTCTGGCTGTCTTGATCACGCAATCTGCCGGGATTATGATCTTAGCTCCAACTGCCGTGACATCACCGCGTTTGTCTCACACCGGACGTCTGTTAGCCCGCATTTTGTTAAAGTGCTAGCCGACTGGCTCCTCAGCTCTCCCAAGCTTGTCTGGATTAAGCTTGCCATTTACATTTACTGTGAGCCACATCGCCGATCATGGCTGCAACGGCGCTACCTAGTGTGCCCACGGAGCCCGGATACAAGGAGTCGAAGAGGCATCGAGTAATAACCGACCAATAAGCTCGCAGGTGATTTCAATCTGTATAATGACGCCTTGTTTTCTTAGGGACGTTTCAAGCAATTGCCAAAATACATCTTTGAGGCACTGGACATCGGAATATTGTAAAACATGGTCTACAGAGGTGGCTTAGCAGGGGCCACGGGCCACGGCTACAATTCGTCATACAAAACCGATGTGAGGTGAGACATGTATCTGCGGAAAGTAGTGTTCATAGGCTTTTTGGAGGGATGATGGTCACGCGTCTCAGTGGGCATGGCTCTTCGTCGATGCTGGTGATGGGCCGACATCGACCGAAGACAACGGCCGAGTGCAAATTGACCTTCTCTCCCATCGCTAAGTCGCAGTGGCTTGAAAATAATTTTCTTCAATTTTTCCAAACGTCTAATTCAAGGTTTTCTCTAAAACATCCCCAACTTCCCCTTGAAATCAGCTATTCGTTCGAATAGCTATTCGTTCGATATCAAAGCTCGAGCCCTAGTCGGGGTACAACCAAGTGGCATCGTCCACGCCTACCGTAGTCACAAGAGGCCGGCTTTGGAATAATAGCGATTTTAATTGGTCTTATTGAGGAATAGCTCTGTAGCAAGGCGTACGGCTCGCTTTCTCTGAGAAGACACCTCCGTACATGCCGAAACCGTTGACCTTGGCACTGATAATGTTGGTTCGCTTGGTAAGCTCACCCGATTGAGGATTTCCTTCGTCTTTAATGGGCCGTAATCGAACAGATGGCGTCCAATTAGTGGGTAATTTCCTTGACGGTGCCATTGAAGTAAAACGCCTTCCTTGTCCTAGGGGAACCGGCCACTTGATGGTGTCGACACCGTTAACCTCATGTTATTATCCAGAAAAGCTATCGATGTTCCGCAGAACCCAAGTTCGCCAGTTTTGTTGGACGAATCAGGACGAAACCAGTCGTTGCTTGGCGAGGGGAGCCAAGGGCAACGTAACTGAGCAGCATCGTGATTTTTACGTCTAAAGTAGATTTTAGGTATATAGACTGTGGGGAGAAATCCACGCGGTAGCCACAAAGCTTCGTCCGCCTGTAGTGAGGAGAACACCGCTGGATTTTAACAAGGGAAGCAATGAACAAAAAGAAGACAGCCCATCCACAGCGATTGACAAGATGGAGGAAAGTGAAAATGGCCTAACTATAGACTATATGCAAAATGACTTTCTCAAGTAGCGGCTGCGATCTCAAGTACGAGACAATATTCCTCAGATCTCACTACCGCGGAAGTAAACGCCGAAGCCGACCCGGATGGGGCTGCAACCGTCGCGAGGGATGAAGGTGCAGGTGCCAACCAGTGCGGAGGCCCCTTCGCTGTTTCTGAGGCACGCACCATGCATGCCACGCCTGCTGGTTGACGAAGGCACAGCATCTGCCTGGTTGGCCATCACTTCTCTCGTCGCGATGGCGGCCCGGCTCTAAACAAATAGATGAGGCGCTACGACAAAACCCCGCCAATAGAATCAAAGATTTCTTTGCCGCCGGAAGCGATCGGGATGTGAAGCCTGGCTCCACCCATTCTATTTATCACAGGCATCTACCCCGGCCTGACAGAAGCCGACGTGGCAAGGGCAAGGATGTTTGAGAGATAGGCATGGTGTCTGGAGAGGTGTCAACCAATGCGCGATCTGTGCACGAACAAGTCCGGCTTCGGCTTCGTAGATGGTCAGCCTAGAACAGGCCGAGGTATGCCGGGACGTGGCCTAAATAAACTAGTTAGAACGTCGCTGTGCCTTTATTTCGGACGCACTGGTGCATCGCGGATATTAGCCGACAGTTGGCATGCTCAGTAATGGGGTAAAGCGGGGAAGAAGAGAGGCGGGGAAGACGAGATATCGTTATTACGAGTACTTGGTATCAGTGACGCTATTGGTACTATAGTGGCAGACGCGACGGGTTGCGACAGGAGAATTATCCGTCCGCGCTGCAACTAGAGGAGTCTACAAGTAATAATAGATCTGACTATTTGGAACGATAGGAGGTTTGATTTTATAGGTATAGGGCTCCTATACCTATAAGAAAGAAATTTTTGTAAGTCGTCCAACGGGTAACTTTCAAGCCAGCCAATCAAGTTTCCTTTTTAGCACACGACGCACTATTTGAGGCATTATTTGCCGTTTGGGGCCCAGGATGATCATTGTAACCGTTAGTAGGGAAAACATTGTTCTTGCACTATGTCTATGCATGTGCCGAAAGCCACATACTTTAGCTCATTGAGCACTGTTCATTGCCTGATCCTGAATAGATATTAATAGAGAGAAGCTGGCCTTTCTTCCAAACTGAAAAGGCGGCGGCCGTTAGCATTGAACCCTTGAGATGTTTCTTGACTATGCGAGGTCGGAGGGGTATATTAGCCAGTGGGGGGAAATGGTACTGATATAGGTCTCGACCGGGAGCAGCGTGTACCCCAAAAGCCTGAGAAGGAAAATACATAGTATAACGAGGACTCGTTATACTCGTAATACAACCCCCCCTGTTCTGTGCCCCTGTCGGGTATATTGCCCTGCTGGCTAACTTTCGCTACCTCGAATATTTGTGCGTGCAGGCAACCGTTTAAACATTGGATGGCAGCGGATGAAATAATAGCCCGCCCGCCTTGCGGCCCTACCATCCCAGCTACTACGCTGCCTTCTTCGAGGATCCAGCGGGCAATAACATTGAAGCCGTGTGCCATAGCGCCCAGTAGCTTGGGTCAGAATGACGCATCTGTCGTTTGGCGGTTGTGACATGGGAGATGGGGTGGGAGCGCGAGGAATTGCATCCGAAGTGGAGTAGAGGTGGTGTGTTGGTGGGCGTGATGTGGAATGGCCGCGCTGGGTTGGACCGTTTTATATTGAAGTGGCTCATCAACAGCCACCAACAGCTGGAATCCCGCGTTTCTTTTCTTAGCGGACCTAGAAGGCACAGGCCACTGGTGAAGTATCGTTGGTCGGCTTGGGACATTTACTACTGCCCGCCAAGTACTTAAACCAGACTTGCTGCTCCTCTTCTCGTACGCTCCCTATTGCCCAACACGTATCTTTCCCTCTCAATACATATCGTGTTATCATGAAGTCACTCTTTCTTTGTGCCGTCTTGGCTGTGGCTCTTGCTGCCCCAAGCGACCCTCCAAGCGGTGTTGTTTTGGACCCATCCAACAAGTTCAACATCAAAGGCGGCCGTGAGGTTCCGGTTGAATGGGACCTTCAGGCATTTCCTAACGGCCCGGTACTTACCCTCAACGGTACTGTACAGGAGGTGCACAAGCGGCTGCTGGAAATCAACCCGAACTACAATAAGGACTTTAATTTTACCGAAAAGCGGAGCACCTATACCCAGAGCGATATCGAGAAGCGCACCGACTGGACAGACGCGAAATATATCTGCAGTGCCTCGCTCTTCGGCAGGGCTTCGATTCCACGTATGTGGGAAGGGATTAACTATCTTCTTACATTGAACGGGCAGCCGCGAAACGGACCTGGTCCAGCTGCCTGCGGACGTGTGAGCTGCTCGGGAGAAGACACAGCCATATATTGGTGCAACGATGTAAGTCTGCTGCAATCTTGGTATAATCATGGGAATACCATACTGATCTGAGAAACTATAGGACACTCAGCCGAAGACCCTTGAAAGCTGGAAATCCATTGCCGATGGCGCAGTATTCCGTATCTCCCTATGCTCAGGCGATGAGTCCGCTGGCTTTAATGAGAAGCAGGTTGCGGGCCAGGTCTTCCACTGGACGAATTGGAATGTCATCGTCAAGCAAGAAACGTGCAATCCAAATTGATGTTATCATAAGCAAGGATGAAGTCTAGTATCTTCGTGGCGTGGAAGGAGGTGGACGGCATGGGCGACAAACCTGCGCAATCTTTCGCACTTGTGGTCTGCAACTACTCCTAATACATTCAACAATTTTAAATTCATGCACTCCAGTGGGACTTAGAATGGTTTGATTGTTGGGCTTCATGGCGGCCATCAAGGTTCTCGCAGCGGCCTGGTTACACATATTGGATGATTAGCTGCATGTGAAAACGACACTCAACACCTGCTTTGAGCTCAGCTCAAGAATATTTCTTGACCCTTTTTCTGCTTCAAGATAGCTATGCACTGCTACTGACAAACCATCAATTGTAGTCGCACTGATGAAGCCATTCATGCACGTTCCTGCCACACGGTGGCTCATCGCCAGTGTTTGGTCCGTCTTGACCTAGGGCATGCAGGCTTGCGATGTCTTAGGGACAGACATTTCACAAGTTATTATTCTCATACTTGCGATTGTAACACCCGGTCGATTTGGCATAGGTTGCCAAGTAGAAAGTCTGGTAATGCCAGTGCCGCTCAGCCAGCCAGCTCTCTGACTGAACTAACCGAGGTACATCAAGTTCTCGTGATTTTCAGCAAGGTCAAAACTAACATACAAGTATAAGGCACGACGATGAGACCCAGGTTTTCCAGTCCTTATATAAGCGAAACGGCCGGTGGATTGCAAATTATCCTAGAGATCACCTGCTAGATGCTCTTCGTGGATTTCTCAAGTACCGTGAGCGCCAGGCGGCCGAATTGACGCGACTGCCTAGTCCGTACAACGACGTCTCCAAATCGCAAAAATCTGTGTGCATACAGACTCCCAACTTTTTCATCAATCTCCAGCTAAACTATTCCGCACCTTCTAGAGCATCATCTGTCCTACTCGTCCAAGTACGACGACATGGAACAAACGCTTATCAACTAACTCTTGTGCAATGCAGCTGTCTACAATGCGCTCGGATTTTACGGTGTTGAAATGAAAGAGGTCCAAAAATACTTCCGTGATACCGAAGCCCCGACAGGATAGCAGTGTCTCAGGCACTTGAGCATATTGTGACAGACTAGGCTCAAGAAGGGCAGCATGAGCGGAACTCGAAATTTTCCTGAATGCTGGAAAGTATTGCAACTCCTTCCTGAAAGACATGGCGGGGCAGAGCATGTCTAGATCTTACTGCTAAGAGCCGGCCTCGGACGACTAGAACATTCCTGAGGCATGGGGAAATATTTCACCCGTTCGTGGACGGCTGGTCTCGCCAGGCCAGACTCAAACATGCATCGAGAGCTTCCATTTCTAGACGTCGACATCAATTCCCAATCTGTTTTGATGGTTGAGGGCGACTTTACGACAGCCTTTCGCCAACAGGAAGGACACTGCGACGTCGTTCTGACGTACTTCTTCATTACGTCGCGAAAACTTGTGGGCTATTTCGACACAACCAAGAAACTCCTTAGGAGAGCGGGCTACTGGATCAATCTCGGGCCTCTGCTCTATGAACCGGTCCGTTCGTATAGCTGTCAATCGAAGTCACAGAAGTAATGGGCTTCAGTGAATGGACACGAGTGGGAAGCGTGGTCATCAGAGTTTTGAAAACTACACCATCGGAGGCATGAAAGCGATCTACGGCTTCAACACAGAGGCTCTGAAAAAAACTCGTATAACGCTCAATTTTGGGTGGCAAAGCGGCTTTAGCTACTGCAATCTTGTACTATATACACAGAAATTGAACTAGTTAACATAGACTTGGTCAAACAACCACGATGAACAAAGGTGACACAACTCATTCAGGTTGGCATGGACACAATTGAAAGCCATTCAATGATGATATCCTGACTCAGGGCAAGACGAACAAAGCTTTAGCCTCGGATCGACTGTCCAGTTACCGGATTATTTCCAGGCAACTTTTCAAGAGGGCCATTGAGCCCGACGTCTTCCTTTGGTGGCGCAACTTCGACCTCCTGGCGACTCGAACGGCCTGGTCCATTTGGCCCGACATTCAAGCTGCAGGCTGCTGCCTCCACGCCTTGCGGGCCTGTGCACGTGTCCATGGCCCGCTCAAGAGCGGCTTGGTCTGTCCATCCGTTGAGGAAATCTCCATGAAGACCGTATCCGGTTGGGTCCCCCATGGCCCAGACCCAGCGATTGAAGTTCTCGATGGCACCAGTACCGTAGAAGAACTCGAAGAAGACCGAGAGAATGGCCACGGGGTGCGACTTGGGGCACACACCAGTGTTGTAGTCACCGATAGCGGGGAAGGCCATCTAAGAACTGGTTAGTGCCGCAAAGTATACAACAGTTTCCGCATATTCGAGATATCTGTTTGGTCTTACATGGCTCTTGTGGTCAGGACTGTCAAGGCGTACGCCGTCCCAGCAGGACGGAAAGAACGTCTCGGCACGGAGACGATCGCACTTCGTTGTAGGCAGATAGGGAGTTTCGCTGCCGACCTGTGCCAAACAGACGTGAGAGATTGCCCGCTGTTCCGGGTTCGAGTGATCGTAAGTTCTGCGATATCATGAGTAAGGGGGCGGGCGCCAGTGAAAGAGGCACGAACCGCAAAAATGGATTACCCACAACCATGCGGAGCCCTGCTGGCGGTGCTTTGGCATGGGGTGTGTTGTCACAGTTCTTGCGACCATCGACGTAGTCACATGCCCGGTCGATGTAATAGGCTGCCTACACATTTCGACACATTAGAGCCTTATAACAGGTATACCGACTTGCTAGGATGAAAAAACTTACAATGCCTTGCATCTCTACCATCTCAAACTTTCCGTCGGTACGTTGGTGATACAACTGAGGTTGCCAGTAGTTGCTATTGTCAAGAATCTTGTCGCAAGTTGTGGCATTGGCAGCCTTCGCACGATCGTTCGACTCTTCGAGGGCAAAGGCTGTGCCGCCAACAACGGCGTGCACGTGAGGGGAAATCACGCCCGGGAACACAATTGGATCTCCTCTTTGGATAGTAAGCGGAGCGCAATTCACCGTGACGAGTTGTGCAAGAGCGCCAGGGGAGAGGGCAGAGAAAATGGCTGCAGCCAAGGCGACTGATCTCAAAGCCATGGAGAAAGTAGGAAAGCTAGCTGGCAGGTTGTATCAGAGACTCAAGTTCTGGGGGCTTGGAAATACGCTCTAATAGAACTCCAAATCCCCAAGGAGGTTCCGGGGTTTATATAGTTCGTGAGCCTCCAACTAGGTCGATGTGCCCATCCGTATTGTTGAGACATCTGCCAAGTCTGTGCCACACAGGAACAAAAATGCGGTTGCAAACCAGTATTCGCGCTTGCATTCTTTTGTGTCAGACACTGTGCGCCGAAGGTAGCCTGGTAGTCCGAAAGCGGCAACATCTCCTGTGTTTGGTTCAAGACCAACCGTCAGCTGATGCCAATATTCTGGGGCAGCAACTGTCTTCCAACGTGCGTTCATGGTTGACGATGTTGACTCTGGCCGTTTACAGTAGCATGGACCTCGGAGAATATGCGGGGATATGCATGCTATAGAGAAGTGCCGGGTTGAAGCCGAAATCTGCTTCCCCATGGGGAGGGCCGGGGAACTTGGGCTACGGGAACTTCAGGCTACGACGCCCCTTCGAGCACTGTATTTCAAAACGACATGGTCGCATCGAACTTTGGTCAGGTGTGTCGGCTGAGACACCACCACGTAAATATTCTGGAAAGGACCCAGGGAGTATTTAGTCCGGTGAGACATGATTTGTCTGGACAGTGGGTATTAGCACACCCTGATCTATTGAACGGGGAGTCTCGGACTATAGAAGTCCAGAAGCCTGGCAGCAAACCGGTATTCAATATGCTGAGAGTGACACATGTCAATAAATAAGTCTTTGTCAATGATGTGAACAGCGCTTGCCGAGGCAAATGGTTAGGGCCAGCGTATCCACCAATACGCAAAGCATTGCCACACTCCACAAACCAAGAGGAGTGAGTCAACGTCCCACCATTGGATACGTCGACATAACATCTCATGACAGCTCAGAGGTAACCCTTCGTGTGGCAGCGTGATTGCCAGGCTTTGGACCTCAAGCATTACTGAAGATGAGGAGCCAGTGTCATGGAAGAATGTTGTTGCGCATCTTCGCCCCCTGGATCACATCAACACGCTGAATACGCAAGAACTCAGAATTTACTACAAGAAACACAGCAAGGCCATGGGGCAACTCAGAAACGCTTGAATACTCTAACCCCGCATAGAGGTCATGGGCGACAGCAAACACTAGCGTGGCACTACTGTTAGTCCAGGGCACTGGAACTCACGAGATGAGCCGCGATGACACGCAGCATGCATGTTTTCTGGTTTTACTAGAACTAGTTCATAGGCCGCGGTTAAATCTTCACGTGCAGATTGGCTGTAACATCGAAGTGGCTGTACGGCGGCACGTCTTTTCTGGTTGGCAGACTCTTGCCACCGAACAAACCCAATGCTCTCATTCGTCGCTCGTGCTTAGGATGCAGAGCGAAGGCTGCAGAAGTAGTATCATATCGGCCCTTTTCACTCGTGGTAGGGCCACCACTACAAGCAACAGGATCGCATTTAGTCTCGGCGTTCCTTCAATCGGGCACCAAAGCCGATAGACCAACCTTAGTTGCAGCACCTAGGGCCATGAGGATTCAACAACACGGAATGCACGCCGATGTCGACGGAGCGGGAGGGTGCCGCTGATCCGGCCGAGTTCCGGCCCCGCCTTCCCCGGAAGTGGAGACTGTGCAGCTCGCTGGTCAACCTTGTTGAAATTGGTCTCCATCAGCAACTTGCGAATTAACGACGACTTTCCCCGAGGGAACTCGAGACCTCTGTCGTTCGGACGGACTTTTCCCCGCACGACTGTGACAGTAGCTTTGTCGCGGGACGACTAGTGATGCGACGTTCGCCTGATATTTACGGGCAAACTGTTGACGTGAGTTGCGTGAACATCATATTTACATAACGAGTCGGGTTCGCCGTCGATTAGCCTTCTTGAAGCAGTCGATGTACGTCCAGCTCCCCACTTCCTCTCCTGCTCAATCTTGCGCTGGATAGTCCCGATGGTCTCTTTGCTGTCCGTGTCCTTGTCCTGGGCCCCGTAAGCCAATTACAGCCTATCCTTCCAGACCAGGTATGTAGGGCTTTCGGTATGATGAGGGCCAACACAAACGTGACGGTCGAGAATGGCCATTGGGTGGCGAAGGTGGCGGTGTATGCGTTGGGCAAGTCTAGGCAGGCGAAAATGACTCTGGCGCTGGTGAGCTGGCTCAACTCCGGCGCCGATGAGCTGGCTCACCATGAGCAAAGACTGGGAAGAAGGCCTGGAGAGGACCCCGGAGGCCCGGGGGCTCGATCCCAGACATGTAAGTCTGCGTCGTCGTCATGATCATGCCGATGGCACAGCTCTGGACGGCTTTTCCAGTGAGAAAGACGCTGCGCCGGCTGTCGATTTCGGGTTGCAGATGAGACACATACGCTATAGCCTCTCCGATGGCGCAGATGAAGGCTCCGAGGGCGAACGAAGCGCGCCACCCGTGCCAATTCTGGATACTACCTCCGAAGAACGCGTCAACGATTGATGCGCCGGGGCTGGTAAAGGTCCAGATCCCAAGCCAAAAGGAAGGAATGGTCTGCTTCCCGTTGAGCGGCTCTCTAAAGTCCTTCCTGTCGCGGCGCAGTTAGTTTCCATGGCTTGCTATCGCTGCAACTCGACGTCTGTGAATCAATATCAGGGGCGGGTTACATACTGGAAGCTGGGCATGGCGGATGCCGTGCCGATACCGACATTGTCATAGCCGTACATGAGAATGCCGGAGGCCATGGTGATGCAGTAAAAGATGATGGGAGGCCATCTCTTGACACAATGCCACAGCATCAGGTCGGTGTGGGGATCTATCCTGCTGAACCCGCCCGCGCGACGCACGCACGGGCAGTCGCCTTGCCATTATCTTCTTCGTACCTCGGGTAGCAACTCAATTGCGACGTTCCAACATTTATTCAAAAGGAGTTTAACTATTCTACGTCTGCGAGGGGACTTGGACTCAACACTCCTTCAAAATTAACTCCAGGCAGCCAGTGAGGGGGTTGCGGCGATGATCGCCTGGCGGCCGTGGCACCGCCAACAGGGCCAATGGACGGGCTAGGTTATTAATAACATTGACAACGGAACTATACGCATTAGTCTCGGAGCGCCTCAGCGTTGTCTGTTCACTCATAAGTCTGACACTACACTCCCTGACGCCACCCATTAAGCTTCAGGAAACACGAGGCGCAACCGAAGCACACGCTCACTCCATGTCTACTTATGCGAAATACGTACGGAGGTAGCTGTGAATATTGAGACGGCGAAGCAACCTGCAATTAGACGTCATGTGCGGCCTCGTGCAGCGGCCAGGGATTGACGACAGTTCAGTCGTCTTTTGCAGTTATCGAAGTGGTACTTGTGATGGGCGCTAGCCAGAGCCCATCAACCTCATTAACGAATCAGCGCTAGCAGACATGGGTGGGTTCAGCCGTGCGTCCGTCTCGCCGAACGCGGGCTTACCCACACCATCCTCCAGAGTCTGGTCACAGCCAACTTCCACTTGCAAGCCAGACACGGCTGCTCTCGACTCGCACAATGGCCTCGGCATTTCACGCCTCACTCGGGCGTTCGACGACGGTAGCGTTGATCGTGCTGCCTATAGCGATACCCGTTGCCTATCTTGTCTGCCTAAACCGTGCGATCCGGAAGAGCACGACATCAATCGCAAGGCGACGCGACCAGCCACCCTCGCTCAGCCCTGAGTCATCTCATCAACCTCGAGACCCTGCGAGCCTTCCCGCAGATGTCAAGTCTGACAGCTCGCAGTGGGTCGTTGCGTATGAGCGCGTCGTCTCCAACCCCATATCGACTTCTTCTCTTGCCTTTGCCGTCGCGGAGCCGTCGACGCTGTCGCATTCGAGCCCGGATGGGTCATCCACGACTCAGCCGTCGACCTTGCTGAGGGAGTATATTCGGGCAGCTCAAGTCGCCTTCAGCTGGACTCCGCAGGCCGTATTAATCCGTGCCATGATCAAGGAAGCCGATATTCGGCGAAGCTTCGATGGCGCGTGGATTGACGGCCTAACCTTTGCACCAGGCGAGCTAGTCAACGGCGTATATAGAGTTTCTCATCATCAGAACGAAAGTTCCACCATGTCGGAGCGGGCGGAGCTCATCATGGAAGTCCCAGCGTCTTTCAAAGGGCCGAGCGTCCGGGGCTTGCTCGTCGCTGCCATTGAGCCAGCCCCAGCCGCCGATTCACAACGCTCGAATTCGCAACGCGCGGATGAGACAGACGAGGGGGGAAAGGTCGTGTTTGTCAACGAGACGTGGATGTGGAGGCGAACCGAGGAGAAGCCAACGCTTCTGGAGACTCCCTTTGGCAAATGGTTCCATACGCAGCTGGCTGGATGGCTCATCATGAAGGGCATCAGTGCTGTTGTTGGGGTGGGCAAACAAAAGACGCACTGATTCGGCGTGGCGTCGGTACCGGGCCGGACGCCAGCCGTCTTGTATTATACCTCTGCTTTCATGTTCACTTAGGCGTCAAGTTACGCTGCTGTATTTCTTACTCCCCACTCAATACTATCAAATTGAAACCCTGAACGCATAGATTCAGCTGTCAAATCTCCGGCTAAAATCGTCAGCATGCTGCAGAAGATGAAGTAGCCTAGCAGCCACATCGGGGAAGCCCGACTGCTATGATTTATGCCGTAAATTTCGGGTACTAGTAGCACTTGCTCGTTAGATATACCTGTGGAACAGCCACTTAGCTGTTGGAAATGGTCGCGTCGTCGTCGATAGTGCAAGTTCAAAGAAGTATGAAGAATCGTACGCGTACCGCGCATAACAAATGCTCTCACGTACTGCCCTCTCCGCCTCACTAGCTGGTTGCACCCAGCCTCCTCGATGGCGTCGCCGACCCATCAGCCGTCGACGCTGTCGCATTCGATGTTGCAGGCTCCACGTTTCAGGTAATAAATATAACGGGTGCGGCGTGTTTGGATTAGATTGATGATGCGTTGATGATGCGTTGACGATGCGTCGACGATGTAGTGTTGGGGCCCGAGGCTCACGGAAGGTATGAATACTTGACTAGGGAAGACAACACCCCGCCGAGCAGACTGCGTGGCAGCCACCTATTAAAAGGAGCCACCCTTCCTGCCTAGACAGATGAATGGCACGCTTCTTCTTCTTCTTTTCTCTCTTGCCGGCAGCGGCCGATCTGCCTGCCTGCCTGCCTGCCTAGCTGCCTGCCTCAATTGCGGGTGTCCCCGGGGGTGTGCTTCTGCCGCCGTCAAAATACCACGAGAGGAGGCAGGCACGGCGATATAAAGTATATCGCGGCTTTACGGCTAACACTCGGCCATTAATCCAGCCAATAACCGCACGTAGCCCGCTCATCGACCAGTAGCCGAAGAGCGGGTGGTCCCGTAAACTTTAATCCTTCCTATAAAGAAGCAAAGCTGGAAGAACCAGTACGTTAATCTCACTAACGCAAAGTTTTTAGCTTTGCTTAACTACGAGTAGTCACAGAGGTGTGATCTCTCAGGTGTATTGGTGCCTGAGGCACCACATACATGACTAATGCCGGGGAGCAAGCCTCGAACATGTCCTCGCAAGTTCTCCCTGCCTTTCCTCCAGCGTCTTGCCGACCGACTTGTGCAATATGAATGCACCGCCTTGCAAAGCAAGCCCTGTGCCTGACGTTTTGCCGTCCAAAGACATCTCGTTGCTTAATTGAGAGGGGCCTATGGTATGTCTTTCTATAAAGAAACGTCGGGCCGCCCTACGTCTCTTGGTAACCACCGACTTAGCTTCTTACCACATCAGATCTCTAACGTCCCTCTGCCTGCAACAATAACACTTCCGCAGCGGCCAGTCTTGCTGATACACCATCCTACAGTCTAGAGATGCGAACGATGGCGGTCGACGACCCTTGTGCTGCATGCAG
>LFRF01000011.1:458552-470984 GCA_001189435.1 Tolypocladium ophioglossoides CBS 100239 | reverse complement strand
CACCCTCGAGAAGGCTTCTTTCTCCCGGCATTCTTTCTATCCATTGCAACACTCATCACGAGCACAGGACGCTACGCCATCCCGGAAAACGACACTGGTCTGATATGGGCGATTCAGGGCGCCTTTTGGGCCTACGTCGTCGCCACCCTGCTATTGGCCGTCGGGCAGTACAGTTTTGTGTTTGCGGCACACAGCTTTGGCTTGCAGACCATGATGCCGACTTGGATCCTTCCCATCTTTCCGATCATGCTCTCGGGGACCATCGCTGCAGTCATTGCGGACACACAGCCGGACATTGTCGCCGTGGCCATCATCATCGCCGGGCTGACGTGCCAGGGCCTGGGCTTCTCCGTCGCGCTGATGATGTACGCTCATATGGTCGGTCGTCTGATGTCAGCTGGCCTTCCAAACCGTGAACATCGAACGGGTCTCTTCATGTGCGTCGGACCGCCTGCTTTCACTGCGCTGGCTGTCATCGGCATGGCCAATGGTCTACCGAAGAACATCGCACCAACCATAGACGGCAAGGTATTTGATGTGAGCATCGTTCGCACCATTGCCATCATGAGTGCAGTGTTCCTGTGGGCGCTGAGCTTCTGGTGGTTTGGAATCGCCGTTGTCGCCGTCATTCAAGCACCACCTAAGTACTTCCATCTCGGCTGGTGGGCGATGGTGTTCCCCAACACGGGATTTATCCTGGCCACAATCTCCATCGCTAAAGAGATAGGCAATCGAGGAGTCATGTGGGTCACCACTGGAATGAGCATTTGCCTGCTCTTGACATATTGCTTTATTTTCTACCACAATGTACGGGCCGTTATCAGACAGGACATCATGTATCCTGGGAGAGACGAGGACGTGGAGGATCACTAGGGATATTTGCTGGTCACACATTCTGCCAGTATGGGCACATGCACTCACATATTGCTACATCCTCAAGTGCATTCGCCTCTCCTCTCATCAACCTCATGGGGATTTCATTTTACGGGCACATTCGTTCTACGGGTCTTTCATGTTGATCGGCGAAATTGAAATTGAGCACAATGGAGGCTAAAGCAATATGGGAGAGCTTGAAGGAATCGGTATGCAGGTCATGTTTACGGATGAAGTCTAGAAGGCGCTATTGCGCCCACCGAATCGGGCGGGACGTGTCGCCGTTCTTGGTGGTGTCGATAGTTAAAGGGGGCGATGCCTTTTGAGGTTGCCGAACAGTTACAACAGAGCATGATTGTGATAATGATGATGCATTCAATTATGCGTGATTGCTTATATTTCTCTCGTTATGCAATTTTTGCACCCCCTTTTCTATAGTCACGCGCACGGCCATCTATATGCGGTTATGTGCAATTGTATGCGGCTGCCCTACCTGTTGTGGGCTCAATCTGACAGTTACGTACCGCACCAGTAGCAGACGAGGCAGGTGACGGCGTTTAGTGTTGCAAGTGCTATCTCGTCGTGCGCTTCTTGCAGTCTGGCGGCCAGCTCCGCTAGGACGCGTGAGTTCTCGGATGAGGTGGGAAAACGGTGGTTCGAAGAGAAGGTCTGGGGCTTGCGCACCTGGTGTGCGAAGCTTACACTGACAACCAAGCCTTCAAGCTGGAGGCTACCCCGATCCGGCCTTCCTGTCCCGGATAAAAGGCGCTTTCGCAAGTGCATCCGCCTGCACTTTCCAAATCTCTCTTCCCAACCTCGCGAGCTCTGATCCGAAGTCATCGAGCATTTCATCCACACTAAGCTCGCTATCCCGAATCACCTTCCGGTACTCTTCATCCGAGCTGAACGTCGCCACTCTCCATGCCGCCTTCCAACCCTCGATTGCTCGAACAGCCTCCGGGTGCTCGACCTGGATGTCAGTAGCGATCATATAAAAGGAAGACCGTGTGGCGTGGCCTGTCTTCGGCTTGAAGAGCCTCACGGAAGAGAACTTGTGGAATCTCCATAGGAGGTTCACGGTGTCCCATGCTTCGAGCTTGTGCAGGAGGACGATCATGGTTCCGCTGGGTCTGAGGTGCTCGAGACCGAGAGCCAACTGCGTGGTCGTCAACCTCCTCGCCTCTCGCTTCTCCCGATACGGGGCCCGCACGTGTGTTCTGAGGACCTGACCGTCGCACAGGACCAGGTCGAATAGTTGATCTAGCCCGAACTGTCGTGACAAGAAGTTACCGGCATCCGGATGGCCTTCAGGGACCGTTCCCACACCCATGTCTGCAGCGAGCATCGTGACATCCAAGAACCTTTGGTCGACATTCGAATCCTTCGGTAGACGGACCTTGTGTCCGCCGCTAGAGATGGGCAAGCTGAAAGCCAGAGCGCGAGAGCCTGGGTTTTTGTTCAACGCCGTTGCGAGAAAGCCGCCTGGAGCCATGCACATGTCGAGGATGCTGTGCTGCCCCGGGCGGGCCTGCTGGATCACAAAGGCATTGGTAGTTTGGTGAAGCTCTTCTCCGATGCCCTTCATCAGTTTATAGAAGTATACAGCCGTTCGTTCATTGCATTTGTCGGCACTTCGACGTTGCCTCCGGAAAAATGCATCACCGTCGGGATTGTTCCACCCCTGTTGCGAAACTGGTCAGTATCATGTATGGATGGGGCTCGATAGACTGACCTTCTGTCGCAGGTCGCTGAGTTCCCGAAACTCTGCAACCCTCTCCAACAGATACGGCACGATGATTTTGCTGGCACGTTCGGAATTCTGATCAACGTCGTCATGTGCTTGGTCCTCGACCACACGTGCGTTTCTTGGGTCATCGGGCAAATAGCCAGACTCCAACGCTTCTTTCGCTTGAGTTGGTGTGAACGTGGCCATATTCCGGCGAGATAGAAGGTTCAGCAGGTATGAACAAAGGCGGACTGGATCCACGAAGGCGCCTATGTGGATACATATGTTGAAGCCTGAGACTTCGCATCGACCAGCATTTAGCTCGGGCATATCTGCATGCGCAGCCAATTCGAGCAACCGGAGGGCCTCCCGCAGCATCCCCTCATTGGCTGCTCCGGACCGAGACAGCTGCAGGTTGGTATCAGGGTGGGTGAACGGCAGCCTCCTCCGAAGATGACCGGACGGTTTCTAATATTCAAGCTGTGGTCACCCGAACTTGGAGTGAAATGCACCGCTGTCCCCTGCACCGACGCTGTCCTTCCGTGACTGCTAAGGCTAAGTTTGAGGCGGATAACCTCACAAAGAGTGAAGCCGTTCACGAAGTGGAGGGTAGACCTGGCTGGTCACGCACGATGGCGCAGCACAAGCTAGCGTGCGGGGTGCTTGAGATGTGCGTAACACTTGCAGGTGGTTGGCTTTTGCGGCAAAAACCTCTGCCATCTGGACGCTTTCCGGGGGGAAATCGCGATACTATGTTTTCCTCAGGCAGTTGCTATAACTGTGCTACAAGTCACACCTGTTGTCTGAAGAGTCAGACGAGCTAACACAATCGCAGCCAGTCTAGCCGATGTGAAAGGCAGACTTGAAGATCCGCAATGGCGGTTTTCCCATGAGGTTTTCCCGTCATTTTCTTGCGAATGCAGTTGATCCTAGATTCCTTAGAGCCGAATAAGTGTGCACGCTACGATTCCCTGGTCTATATCTCTAGTGAATAGTTGGCAAATTGATACTTTGTTACGCAGCAGAAGTTTACCATACCTTCAAGTCTCGCGATCCCCTCCAGGTCCTAGGAAATAGAATAATTGATAACTACCACTTTTGCGTTTCAAGCCCGCCTGTTTGTGCAAAGGTATTGGGCTGCCGATCAGAAGGCCACGACAAAAATCGATGATGGCCAGGTTTCCAAGTTCATTGACCATAATGTTACTCGGGGATAAGTCGAAATGGATCACCTTGGCTTGGTGCAGCTGGTGAACTGCTTTCCGTACCGCAAGAAGGTATCTCAAAGACTGTTCTCAGGGTATGTCATTGAGCCTTTCCATTCTGAAGCCAAATACACCGTCTTCGTCTTGCAGTGGACAAGGATGTGTTTGGGGAAGCGGAATATTGGTGCCAACCAAAGAGAGGCGGCGGAGAATGACGAACTCCTCTTGAAGGAACTGTCTCTGTCGTTCATCATTGGCAACCTTGCAATTGAGGAAGTCGTCGGGAGAGGTTCTCAGCTCTCTTATATGAGAGTCTGAGCCATGCCTCACGACCTCGGATGTAGCCCATAACTGACACATTGCCAAACTGTGCGGTATCTTTGTGGTTGTAGCATCCGTAACTCACGAGAATGTTGACAGATCCGGTGGGTTTAGCCAGTCACCGAACCAGCAAACGCGGTATTCTTGACCTATAGTCGATATTGACGGCACAGTTTCCGTGAAAGGGGTAAACATCAGTGATGGGTGTCGCTGGCATTACCTAGCCGTAAGATGTTTATCGAGATGTGCAATCACCTAGGTCTCGAATGCGGCCGGGGTTTTCAGTGAGTGGAGATATTCGTTTACAAGAAAGAATTAAGGTTAGGATTGAGAGGAGACTTACCCGTAGAACCCCTACCATTAGCCAGCGCCAGCGCGCGGTGACGCATTGGAGGACCAACGTCGACGCGAAGCAGCCGAAGAACGTGTTGCTACACCGCAGGAACAGACCCTTCAGTAATATCTTGACCCTTAGCCGGCGTCGCGATGGTCTGGAGGCCATAGGCGGCGCAGATGCACTCATCAATGGAACTGCCACGGCGCCGACGGCGGTGATTCCCGAGTCCGAGACGGCCTTTGACCATTCCTTCGGCGGCGCTGTGGCGGGCTTTGTGCAGACTGGGCAGCTTTGGGGCGCTGAAGCTGCTCGCTTGTGGGACCAACCTCTCCCTCTGTCGCCAACCCAGCTAATGAAACGGAGCCGAAGAGCGACGTCTCAGCTCTCAGACTGGGGAGATTTGATGTTGAGCAGAGGCAGGCGGATGTCTCAGTCATATCCGGTAGCCTCAACTTATCCCTCGAGCTGAGTGTCGACACCATTTCAGTTCGACTTCCTCAAGTCCTCAATTCCTCAAGGAACAATCCACATCGTCAACGGGCGGAACACACTAACCCCACTTCAGGCCAATAGCATCACTCAATTGCTTCGTTAAAACCCATATTTGGATTGCATAAATGTCGTGTTGGTGGCGGGGGCTTGGCGTTGGAAGGCAAGGAGGCAGTTGAGATAGCGAGGCCGGCTCTCTTGTGGTCGAATCCGTCCCTCGGCGGCCGCAGTAGTGGCATGGGGGCAGTGTTGAAAGGGGCGTTGGAAGAGGCATTCGGAAGGCGTTGGTAGCCGTATGCTTGAGGCAGCGGTAAAAACGGGGTTGCAATGCTTCAAGGGAGATGTGCAAGAAGGAGTGTTATGGAAGGGTGTAAGGAGGAGGTTGGGCCGGCCGGCGTGGGAAGAAGGCTGAGGTTGCGGCGGTAGCGGCGCGGATATACGGACTGGTGTCTCGGCCGCTGGCCTTAACCCGGCTTCTTGCAAGGATCAATAAGCGTGTCTTGGCCTCTTCGGTCGACGCTACATGACGCACAGCTGAGGCTCCGTGGATCGCTCCTCTTTCAGTGATTGTCAGCGACTAAGCTCAGTCCGGCTCTCGCCGCAAGTAATCTGATGTGAGCGCCAGTTGTTGCAGGGGAGCAGGCATCCTTATCCATCATATGAACAGAGGCGAGCCCGAAAAATAAGAGGGTCCCCCGGGGCATTTCCACGACCGCAGATGTCCGAGCGATGAACTGACAAATAGTTGAGCGCGAGAACGACTCGCTGCTGCGATGTGAGCTTCGGCAGCGACGGGAGTCGGCGGCCATTTCCGTAGATGACGGTGACGTACAATTTAGATCCTCGACGAGAGCCCCGAAACAGCCATTATTAGTTCTCTAGTCCAACACGCCCATGCGGCGCCAGCGGAGGTGATGCAATACACGGAATACTCCGTACGAACTCTCTACGACGAAGTAACGTCTGCCCGATATCCGCAGACACTCGGCGGCAAACGTCGACGGTGCTTCAGGAAGTGGAAGCTACAGCAACATCACGCGCACAGCAGTGTTGCTCAGTTTCTCCGCCAGCGACAGTCTGCACGCGGCTTTATGTTCCGCCAGCGGATCGTCATAAGTCCGCTAAAATCTGACTCAGTGGGCTATACGTAGCGGGCTCGGCGCGAATCGGCGACCGAGCAGCTTGCTTGGACAAGCACTACAAGGGCATCACAGCCTCGCTTCGCGCCGGATTTCGGCTCTCTGTGCTGACGTTGACGCGTTGTTCGTGGGCCTGTCCCGGGTTTCGCGGAGCGGATGGATATCTGCCCGGCAGGCCATGTTCGGAGCGATGGCCTCACCGGTGAGACGTGGTATATGTGACCGGCCTGATACATGGACTCGCCTGATACATGGACTCGCCTGCTGGCGTATTTAAGGAATCGTTGACCCGCGATGGCAAATACCTGTGTTCCTGTATCGCCATCACAATCACCAGTCTTGGCCCAGTCTTGGACACCTCGGATACTCCACCCATCATCCAACCAGACCGCAACTGCTCGACACACCGTCCAGCACCATGGCATTCACCGGCAGCAGAGAGGGTATGGCCGCCTACGCCGGCCCGTCACTCTTCCAGCCGCACCGGGCGCGAGATGCCATTCGCGATGCGCACAAGAAGAAGATCCCTCCCCTGCTGTCATACTACGCCGGCCTCAGCTCGCTGCCCATCACGCGGTTCCTGGCGCCCATGAACTATGATGTCGTCTGGATCGACTGGGAGCACAGCTCATGCAACGTCGAGACCATGACGAGCATGGTCCACGAAGCCATGTTCATGAGCCAGGGCCGCACCATTCCCTTTGTCCGGGTCCCCGGCCACGATCACGCCTCCATCGGCTACGCCCTAGATGCCGGAGCGAGCATTGTCATCCCCCAGGTGTGACCATAGGTGTCACGTCGCCGTAGTTGAGCTTGCTAACCTCGCGACAGGTCGACACCGTGGAGCAGGCCAAGCACGTCGTGTCGGCCGCAAAGTTCGGCACCAAGCAGAACGGAAGTCGATCGGCGCCGCCATTCCGCCTCCTCCCTTTCTTGACTGATACGCCCTACGACTCGACTCGGGACATTCACATGTGCCTCAACGACCAGGCGGCCATCATGATCCAGATCGAGTCCCTAGAAGGTAGGCTTCGTCCGCATCGGTGCCGCGCACAAGCTAACATTTCCATCCGCCCCAAGGCATCAACAACCTTGATGCCATCCTGACCGAGGTCCCCGACATCGACATCGTGTGGCTGGGCAGCATTGACGCGCGCATCAGCATGAACCTGCCCGGTAATTTCGGCATGCGCAGCGACGAGCCGGAGTGGATCGCAGCGCGAGAAAAGTTCTTTGCCGTCATGGACAAGCACGACAAACCCTATGGCGGCTTCTCTTTCGTCAACAGCCCGTATAGCTCCAACGAGGCCTTTAAGGAGGCTGCTAAGCGCATGTCCTTTATCACCATCACGGCCGATGTCATGCACCTCCTCAACCTGGCGCAGGACCTGAAGGATGCAAAGGCTCTAGCCGACGGCTCCGTGGAGCAGGGTACCGCGGAGCAGGGCACCGTGAAGCAGGGCACGAATGGGAGCGCTTAGACACGAGGCGAGCTGGTCGGACACGAGTAAGTGTTATCCTAGAGTAGACCGAATGTCTTTTACGAGACGTTATAATTAGATCATAATAGAGTGCATAGAGTCGGTAGTAATAGAATATTCGTTTAAAAGTTACCTAGGCGAGAGAAGAAGCCGAGTATAATAAGACGTACGCACTAGTAACTAGTTATACTATAGATAAGGTTTAATAGAATACTTATTCAACAGGTAGCAGGCTAAGCCCGGACCGTTAGGTATATTCCGAGTACTCCTAAATAGCTAGTGTAGCAAAGGTAAGATACTCCTAATGTATAGTATCCGATCTAATAGATCCAATATTACTTATTAATATCAGGGTACTTACGCTATTCTACTAGGTACTTCGTACCTCGCCATCTCGACCTAGATCTCGACCCGCTTGCGACCTAGCCTAAATGGAGTATATTTACGGAGGGTGCGCTACCCGAACGGAGGGCCCCGCGATAGGGCGTTTCCAGGGAGTTACTAAAGACGGGGCGGAGTCCATAGGCGCAATTAGCAGGTTACTTGACTGCCTCGAGCGTGCGGCGTATTGATAGTGAACAGCTATATGCTCACGCGAGTATATGCCTCGGCTAGCAACACGCTGGGATATCCCCTGCGCCCTATCACGCCGGCTCCGCAATCTTGACTTCGGCCACCGTTGATAACCAGACGGCAAGGATCCCACCCACCTGAGTCAATGCCGGGCCCGACGCATGGAGACAAGGCCCGGCTAACTCCCGAGCTTGGAACCTCGGCCGCTCCGTGTCGCTGCAACGTGCCTTGTCTCCACCTCCCAACCGCGAGACTCTATCTCTAACCGCGAGACTCCATCTCCAACCGCGAGACTCCATCTCAACCGCGAGACAGCACCCTCAACCCTGACATATTGCCAAACTATGCGGTATCTTTGTAGTTGTAAGGCGGCCTCTCCTTTACCATCAGATAGATAGCTAACGTTCTAGCTCTTTTCGATAACTTACGCAGCTAATGATGTATGCACGGAACCATGGACTGTATCTAGCAAAGCCTACTCCTCAAGGCGAGAGGCGGTAGGAAGCCAATGGATTTCAATGGAGTAGACTACGCTGTCGAGACCATCGACCTCACGGGCGGCGAAACGTCATCTGTAGCATAGATAGACGCGCCGCTCCGTGAAAGAACCCCTGTCGACAAGGGGCAGAAGAAGTCTAAGCTTAGGAACGCAGCAACCCGCCGCTGTGGCACGACGTCGCGGGAAGAGACCGAAAGGGCATCAAGAGGCGGGAACACCGTGTTCCTCACTAATAGCGTCTCGTGCATCCCATGATGACGACAGTGTGTACACTCCCAAGTACCGGTCCAAGGAGTGGGCCTACAGCAGAGGAGACAAGCGCAAACTCTCGGGCGAGGCCAAGGCGCCTGATGGCCTGCACGGAACGGGGCTGATTTAAAGGTTATCTCGTGCGTGTCATTCTTCTGCATCCTGCCACCATCTCTGCCAGTCACGAAATGAAGCAACTAAAGCCGCTCAGTGAACGCAAGCCGGGGGCGGGTTCATGGACCACCGCCGCTACAACGACAGGCGGGTAGCCCTCGATGGGCAGCATTCCGTTACCAATGGGGTTGATACCGCGGTCACCAATAGCGCGAATCGCAAGAAACGAGGATTCTCTACCGCTTACTAACCGTTTATAGCGGAAGCGGATGAGGACGAGGAAGACGAGGATGAGGACGAGGAAGACGAGGATGAGGACGAGGAAGACGAGGATGAGGATTTTGCGAAGGACGAGGACGATGAAGATGAAGAGGATGAGGATTTTGCGAAGGACGAGGACGATGAAGATGAAGAGGACGAGGATGATAATAAGGACGATGAGGACGATGAGGTGGGCGCCACGATATCGACGAGAGAGTCGGTTGAGTGGTCGTCGATGCAGCGCCTGCGATTCTTGGTTGTAGATAGATGACTAACGCCGGGCAATCCATTGAATAGTTGAAGCGGTATATATACTACCAGGGGAGTATCGGTGGTGTGTGCTACTTGAGCAAGGAATGTTTGCGGCGTCTATTACGGAACTTCAAAGCTACGAGCTAGAAACACTACAGGCTAGATCACAACTTCAACACTAGTCTTACGTGTGCAGGCCTCAAGCACCCAAACGCTAATCTAAGCGGCGTGCGATATGTCTAGTTTGAGGCGAGCGTAGCGTAAGGCAGGGGGTAGGCCTGTTCTTCCCCCAAATTGCCGGGGAACGTTTATAAATTTCCATGACGATAGATATAATATGTACTCGAGCGGAGTACGGTCGAACTATAATTTATCCCCCTGCAATTATATATAGACTTAGAGATACTTAGATCTATATCATAGGCTAATTAAATCGCCCGATTAAAGGGATATCACGTTCACCGACAAACATAGGTAGTCGTAGGTTATTGTAACATTACATAACGGTTATATCGACACTCTTAGCTTAGCACATGCGGCCTAGATCCCGAAGAACTACTGCTCTCGTAAGATAGCACTGCGGTTTCAATAGCTTTATTGGCGTACCTTGTACTAATTCGGCGACTACTGCTATCGGCGGGGATATTTTGCAAGCGTAAAAGCAATTTGCGGGACGGGATGTTAGTTAGCTTTAGTTCTTATACGGATGCATAAGGTACGTAGTTGAGAGTAGTTATTGAACGCTAATAGCAGGAGGATAAATAATACTAGAATGCAATCAAGTATATATCGGACCAGACTACTGTCCTCGCTATTGGTATGCATGCCGCCTATTCCCTTGGTTTCAGCTCGAAACTAAACTCTTTGGGAAGGGGTGCAAGCTTATATCTCGCGAACAGCTGCCCGTTTTCCACTAGGATGTGCCGTAGCAGTTCACTCCGATCCTCTACAGCAGCAGGCCATCCATCCATACGCCGCACGTACGGCTCCATGACCATCAAGGCTTGCCGAATCCACTGCTCGGCCTTGCCCTCATCATCAATCCTGCTCGCCCCGACCATCCGCCGCTTCAGATCCTCCACATGTTCTTCCCTCCTCTCCATCTCAAACGCAGCACACATCACCCCCAAAAGTAGGTGCGATCTCATCGCGGAGTCCAGACTGCTCGCATCGACGCCCTCCATCTCCTTGGCCGCAACAGCCGCCAGGAACGCAATCTCCTCCTCACTCCCGACCTCCGGCTCCCACCTTCTCCACCACGCCTGCATGCTCAGCCCACCGTCCGGCCACCCGCACCAGTGGACCTCGCTCTCACGCGTCCCATCCAAATCCGGCTCGAGATATGGCGCGTCAGTCGAGCTCTCCCATCGCTCTCGCGAGTAGTACGCTTCCCATGCCCACGTGTCGAAGGCTCCTTGCGCGACACAAATGCCGAAATCGTTGGGTTTCCATGCCACGCTGGGCAGTAGGCGGGGGGAACCTAGCTCCATGTGCTCGAGCCAGAAGCGGGCTTGAGTCTCTGAATAAGGTTGGACGTTCGGGCAGTCCTTCCGCAGGCGTGAGATGGTCTGCTGCAGTGTAGAGAGGGCTATCTGAGTGATGGTCGCGACCGGGAGGGTTGGCTGTCTCCGGTGCGTCTGCGCGACGTTGCGTGCCCAGCGGGGAAGCTTGATGAAGTGGCCGATTCCTTTTTGTCGCGGCAGCCCGAGCGGGTCGCTCGAGTCTGGTAGGTCTTGAAGGTCGGGAGGGCGATAGAAGCGAGCCGTCATCGCCTGCGCAAGGACAGCAGGCGAGTAGTACTGTCTCCATGTGTCTTCGCCGAGCAATTGGTGGTGCTGGGCGTAGAACATGTCAAAGTCCTCTGGTGAGGGAAATTCGCCGTCGAGTTGGTCGGAGGACCGGTAGGTCCCGGCGGCTATCTGGGCAAGGTAGAATATATCCAGGGTGCTTTGATTGTCAGTCAGCCTTCTTCGTCGACATGGCTTATACTTGCAACTCGTACCGATTGAATCTCAACTCTCCCTGGCCAAACGACCACCCGCGCGTGTGGAGTTTATCAACAACATCGAAGACTCCATTGCCATCCCACAAGCCCTGATCCATGTAGAGCTATTCGCAACACCGGGTCATGGCAGTCAACCGGCACCTCCCCGCTTTCGACATTCGCTTGAAATTCTTGGGCACTCATGGCTCATGGCTGATGATCCAGTCTGAATCACTCTGTATGCCAAGGATCAAGATGTGACAGACCCTGAGCGTCAAGCTTGTGATGCGGACCTTTCCACCCTTACGTCAGCATCGCTCGGGCCATGGGATCAACATCACTGTTCTACCGGGTACTTCGTACCTCGCCATCTCGACCTGGATCTCGACCCGCCTGCGACCTAGCCTAAATGGAGTATATTCACGGAGGGTGCGCCACCCGAACGGAGGGCCCCGCGCGGGCGTTTCCAGGGGGTTGCTGAAGACGGGGCGGGATGCAAGGGCGCAATTGGCAGGTTGCTTGCCTGCCTCGAGCGGCCGGCGTATAATTATAGTGAACAGTTATAGTTATGCTCACGCGAGCACATGCCTCGGCCCAAACACGCCTGGACATCCCCGGCGCCCTATCACGGCGGCTCCGCAATCTTGACTTCGGCCGCCGTTGATAACCAGACGGGGAGGATTCCACCCACCTGAGTCAATGCCGGGCTCGACGCATGGAGACAAGGCCCGGCCAACTCCCGAGCTCGGAACCTCGGCCGCTCCGTGTCGCTGTAACGTGCCTTGCCTCCACCTCCCAACGCGAGCATCTCCAACCGCGAGACTCCATCTCAACCGCGATACCACTCTCAACCGTGGGACTCCATCTCCCCGTGAGTCTCCATCTCAACCGTGAGTCTCCATCTCAACCGCGAGACCACTCTCAACCGC